>JAOWBC010001592.1:4697063-4710741 GCA_028566105.1 Hypoplectrus providencianus
GAGTGCAGCAACGCTGACTCATTAGCTAAGGATCTCAAAGTTCTTTCGGACTCGGCACAGATTCTACAAAAATAAAAATAAAAGTCTTGGATCCCAAGTTCTTCTTTTGTAGCTTTTACTTTCGAACTTAAAAACATACAATACAAAAAACTTAAGATTATACTTTTCTATATTAATTTGTGCAGGTCAAAAGACTGTGTTGCTCTGGTCCATTAGCTTCTGACTGTTTCAGGGCTCTATGGTCTTCTATTACAGAGTCACACAGCCAATCATTTAACAGCATTATAATTGACACGTTTCTAAACCAATACAAATCCTTCAAGACTAATGAATATTAATTACATTTAAATTCTAACAATATAAACCTATTAAATATAACAAATATATCTTCTTATAGAAATGGCTTCAACAATGTTAATATCATAAATGGAAAATCTGAATAAATCCTGATAATGAATACTATCTGTATATGACTATAACTCTATCTGCATATAACCATAGAGCTTTGAGCTGTTCTTATTAATGTTTTGATCTTGTGACCAAAGGTTAGCTCTAATAAATAATGTAGGACAGACCACCGGAAGAGTTACTGGTTGTTTACTAGGAAATAGACTGTACGGATGAAGCGGTTCAGACAATATGCTTCTCACAACACACAGACAAAGGAGAAGATAGAACACAAAAAAACACACCAGTATGTTAATATGTTGTTATTTCAAGCCCAGATCCTAAGGTCTGTGTTGACCAACCTGTACAGGAAAAAAAAAAGTCTAGATGTAAGATGAATATATTAGAATATTATAGTCAATCATAGCTGAATATTATAGTTTTGGTAAAACAAAGACATATCTCTGGCAGAAAGGCAGCCAGGGCTTGTCTCAGTTTCTCAGCCTGTTTCAGGTCTGACAGAGCTGATGTGGAGTGACTGCTGCGCTGCTGGCAGCCTGCTCTCCTGGAGCAGGTAGACCAGGAGATGCACACAGGTAGAGTCAACGCGCACAACTGGTCAGATGGAGCTTGAAAGAGATGAAACAAATAGATCCCCATGCACCACCTTCAACTTAAAATGACCCGGCTGTGCGGCCCACGCAGACCTCCTGGCAGTGATGGGGGCCTGACGCAGCGGATGTGAAGTGACGGGGCTGCTGCTGGCTGCCTGCTCTCCTGGAGCAGGTAAACCAGGTAGAGTAAACACACACAGCTGGTTTCACAGAGACACACAAGGGAAGAAAGCATGGAAGAACATGAAAAGGCATTCTAATACATGTTGACATTCGTATGCACAACTGTAGGGAGTTATACTGGGAAAGACACAAGGTATAATCAGAAAGATGGACAACTGAACATTGGCTTTTCACTGCCAAGAGCATGAAGGCAATAGGAAGCGGTTTTATTTTAGGGGAACAACAAGGACGTACGACAGCAGTAGAAGACGCAAGCTGACAACATGGGCTCAGATGGATAAACAAGCAGACATGGAGGTAACAAGGCCAGTGCATGGGTACAGTCCACAGCCTCAACTTCTCACAGAGAGGCTATTAGTCCCTGGTTGTGGCCCAGCCTGTCAGTTTTGATAGCAGCAGGTAGAGGGTTGGAACTGTGGCACACCAGCTGTGGCTCACTGGTACCTTCTCCTCCTCCATCCCTCCACCACCTCTGCAACACAAACACATGCTAAACAGGCCACTGTCTCCACTGCCTCCCACATTCAGCTGCAAATGAGGCCGCTTTGGGCCCCAGCAGTGTTTGATGTCATGAATAATGAGGACGAATTTTCATTTGCACAGGTTGTCCGAAGACTATAACCCCTATTGTTTACGTCCCTAACATCATGCAGTCAGGTCTTTGAGCTTTGGAGTCTATTCAGGTCCAACTTATAAACACATAAAGTCCTAACCTGAAGATTAACAAATAGACTGTGTAAAACAAATATACTTACCTTGTGGCTATATCAGACAGAAAAGTGTTTTCCCCATGATTCATACAACGTACATTCAGTATCTCAGTATTTGAAGCATCTGACATGTGGTCCTCCCAGCAATGACGGACATCTGACAAAGTGGATATGAAGTGCCTGCTGGCTCACATACCAAACAAACATGAAGTTCACAAAAGTGCACAAATAATAATCCACATTCAGTCCACATTGCATGAGTTTAGCATTAGGATTTTCCCTATCATTTTCTGGGGATGTTTACCCCTGCTTCTTGTCTTTATGGTTTAATAAGACAAGCTAAACTAAACTTAGCTTACATCGGTTGACAGACCGATAATCTGCAATTTCATTTGTCTCATACGAAAGGAATCATCATTACACATATTACATTTGTACTGAAAATAATTCTATTCAAAGTCAGAGAGAACCAAGTGTGAGACAGTAAAAGCAGCAGGTTTAGCCGTCATTGACTGACTGGCGGGTTAAAAGTTGGTTTAATTGAAGCCCACAGGCTACTACAAACTGCTATCGACAGGCTGCTATAGGGGAGTTACACTTGACAGGTCAACCTATCATTCCTGTTGACACTGCAGAGGTGTGCCTCGGCCAGGGCATTCAGACGGAGTTATTCTGTGCCATTTTTTTGGTATTGTGGCCATTAGAAAGATGTTATCAGTGCTATGGATAAATGAGCTACTGATGGAAAAGCTCTTCACCTTTCAGCTGTGTCCATGGGTAAAGAAGTGTTGAATGTGGTCCATTGATTTCCTGATTACCCTCAGCCTACTAAACAACCAGGCGACTGCTAATGCACTGGTCATTACCACTCAACTTGCTGGAGGTCTCAGTTAGAAGACCTTTCTCCACAATCCCCAAGGACATTTGCTGCTGTGGTATTGTATAACTGTATAACACGGCTATGTTTGCATTAAAGAATCTCCCTTTTCATTCAAATTAACCACTTGCAGTATTGGATCTTTGCTACATTATTTATTAAACTAGCTCTTATGTCTGAGGTGTTATTTCATTTAGGGAATATAAGTTAAAGTTTTAAAAATCACTCATATTTCAATCAAAGTTTTTTATTACTTGCTGTACTTGATAATTTACGTTTTATGAATTGAAGACTATGTTTTCTGCCTGTTTGTTTGTTGGTCTGCTCATCGAAAAACTACTTTCCCAATTTGCATGAAACTTGGTGGAGGAATGAAGCATGGGTCAAGGACGGACCCTTCACATGCATATTCAAATCTGAATTCTGATTTCAGGAACTATTTGTCAAGTTTTGTTAATATTGCAAGGTAGGGCCTTGACAAGAAATCTGCACTCTGTGACTTAGTGTTTTATTACTTTAAAACCCATATGAGGCACACATTTCCCATAAACAGTTTTTGCTGCTGGCAGTGCAGTGCACCTGCACACAACAACAGCAGATGAGATGCAAAGCCAGGACACTGCTGAGATGTTGTGGCATGGAAATATACGACCTGTACAAATGTGCTCAGTAGAACAATTTTGAAGTATTCCAAAAGCAACAAAGTAATGCAAAGTATTATGAATATGTTGCTTCATTTGAGCAGTCTAATGGAATATGTTGTATTATATTGTAAAGCATGTATTCAGTGATCTGTATATTTTTAAATTAACCCATCAAACATTGTTTAAATTAAAGAGCCATGCAACATGGAATAAACCTGTGAGTATAGTTTGAGTAACACAAAGCTATGTTGGGAAACTTCTTAAACAGTAATCATGGTGTTGATGATGATTGTCTCCTGTTCAACTGCTGGTTGCAGCAGTCCAGTTTAAACTTAGCCAGGTTATAAAGATAAAGATTTGCATTTAATAAATTGATGCAAATTACCTACATTCCTAGAATGTGAATGCCTGTAGCTATATTACTGTACCTGAAAAAGTCAGTGTCAGGATATAGCGTTGCTTCTGCAAAATAGATAGCAGAGACAGCGAAAGAAGAGGAGAATTCTGCCTTAAGTAGGGGCCCGATAGGCTGGCTGTTGGTTTGTGGGGACCAAGTTGGGAGAAGCAGAATAACATCAGAAAAATCTAAGCAATGTAGGCATGTCCTTTGCTTTGTTTTTACTATCGGCATTGCATATTCTACCAGTGTCTCCATAGGTTAATCCCTGATGCTCTTTTTTTATTTTTTTTATTTTTTTTTTACCTTTCTAGCAGTTTTTTGGGATGATAATCTCAGTTGGTTAATCCACCACTTTCTTAGTCTTAGGCACCACAAAATTTACATTTTAGGTTTAAGTAAAATAACCTGCCAGCTATTGGATGAATAGAAATATAAGTTGGGACATACATTCACACCACCCTCAGGGGGAATTGTAATCACTGTGGTGATATCCTGACTTTTTATCTTGCCCATCATCAGATCAAAGTGTTGATCTAATCAACAAAATGATCACCCAGGTAAACCTCATCTGCAGCCACACAGAGCTGCCGGCATGTCTGAAGACTTATCTTCTTAAACCCCAGAAACATTCAGGGTAAAAGAGAAAAGCTCTTATTTCCCTAAATGTGATGGTCTGTCTGTATTTGATAGCTTAGTGAAAAAAAAACATTATGTGATAAACCCCAGGCCTGCGACTATTGATAGGTTAAGCACTATACATAATAGATGGATTAACACTGCTTTGACTGTGGACACGAGAACTGCCAAGGCTTTTTCCTTTCAAATGCCTTGAATTAACTTCAGTTATTCTTATTCCCTTTCAAGTGTATGTTATTACTTTTTTGTGTGTTTCACTCGCTGTGTCATTGCCATGTCAACCTATATTGTGTTTTTCTCAGCTACTCAACTGGGAGAGGTCCAGGTTTTCACATACAAGCAGCTGTCGGGATCAAAAAGTCAAAATGAACACACTTGTCAGACAAGTAAGTCCGTATTCTTGATGTGCAACACCCAGTGTTCCACAAAGCCGTCGTGAATTGTGTTCTTGTATTTCTGCCCTATATTCACATGCAATGGTTGTAAATGTATACCCAGAGTAGATCTATTCAATCTGAAATATGTGAACTTCATCACCCAACTATTTGTCTGTAATAATCTTGTCTTGTGGGCAAGGGTGTATGGGCTTAAAGGAACAAAATAGTTTTCCCTTTTCTCCTTCACATCCTAGGGGAACAATCATTACCAAACTTTACAAAGACTAACTATTTAAACCCTTGCTTCCATTGAAAGCCAATTCATACAGACTGAAGACGAGAACTTAAAAAAGAAAGAAAGGGAGGAAAAAAGGAAACAAAAGCTGAGATAGACTCTGAGAGAACGTGGAGGACAGAAAGAGGACGGGAAAGACAGAGAAGGAGAGAGATGGAAAGAGCGAGACCTGTATAGAAAGAGATGGTGAAGAGGAGGCTCTTTTGGAGTGCAGTGGGCTGTGAGACAGGTCCATTCACTCTGATCTAAACACTGTGTCCCACTGTGCATCAGTGCTCTCACCCAGGCAGCCAACGCTGTGGCCACAGACTCAGAGTTAACCAGTCAACTCCATTACAGTGCAGGGGGCGTGTACAGACCTGCCACACCAAAGGGATCACGCCGGCTGGCCAAGAATATTAATTGCTTTTAAATGAAGTGGAAGTCTCTTTATTGGGTGTCTGGTGTTGGTTTGTTATCTGCTGAGCTGAAAAGGCCTCACTGCTCTTTGGTCTCGCCGCCTTTGAAAAAGAAACTGACTCTGGATGAGGTCATTGATCAGCGGGGGCTGTATACTCCCAGTGGGTTATTGTGTGTCCTGCCCCTTTAACTACCACTATTGTACTTTGCCCATTCAGTCCTCAATGCACTGTGGTCAATAAACATATTTGTTAATGATGCTTCCTCCCAACTGAGATTAAGTCCAAACTATGTCTACGGATTACAATTTCAGTTTTGTTTACACTACAGATCCCGGTAGCACCTGTTCCTCAAAAGTTTAGAAGTCAGTTTGATTTCTGTTTTGCATGGAATTTGATAAAAGGGTAAATTTCAGTTTGGTCAATAAACTGTTTTAAAGATAGATAACATGAAAGCTCCACACTGTTGATACTACAATGTTGCAGGTTCTTTTATTCGAAGTGATGCTCATCTGAGAGATCATGTTAGTTAATGGGACGGGAGCAAAACTTAAATCTCAAAGAAGTCAAATTCCTTTTTTCATCCCCCACTGCTGGTGTTGGTCATTTTAGGTCAGTCATCACACTGAGGCTTCTTCAATTTTTAATTTTCTAACCCTAGGTGCATTTCTTAATTAGTAACTGTATATTAAAAATATGGCGTAATGTCAGAAGTGAGATCTGTTGGTTTTGGTATGGTGAATGTTTGGCTGGGAACTCAATATGGCAGGGTCCACTTTTGTCACTACACTCTGACTCCACGTGCCCCAGTGCAAGATGGCACCATCCATATCTGGGATATTTAGGCCTGAATGTTCAGTGCAGTTGGAGTCAGTTTAAATGAAATGTCCATACACTCTAGGGTTAGTTTAGCTGTTCAGTTGACAGTGTGATTTAATGGGTGTTAGCTTGGTGCCTAGACTGGTACAGACTCGATGGATCATAACAACTTGCAACACAACTTGATCATGTGACAGAAACAGCCAAAGGCATCAGTCAGCCAATTTCTGCCAGCCTTGATAGTTTGTCTACTAGTACTGTAGAAGACTAATAAACACAACTATGATATAAATATAGCACAGCAAAAACTTTAAAGTCACTGGTGGCTATTTTGCCATCCCTGTTTGCCACCATACAAGTCCAAAAGAAAAGCAACATATCCTCCTTTAATGCCAAAGTTATCATTTGCAGTAAGGCCTATACAGTATGCGTTGTGTTTTTAGCTAACTTGAAAATATTAGCAAATATGTAGGTTGTAACGATTAGAGGTTGGAGGTGAGTGCATTCTCATAATTTGAATGATTTCTTATGAGCCCAGGGACTTCATTATCAGGGCAGAATTTCACTTTATATAGCACATTATGCAACATGACGATGTAGAGAGTTTTGAGTTGTTTACAGGTACCTTCCAGCTTTATACTGAAAGCTAGGTCAAGTGTTAAAACTAATTTTGTTGCTGTTAACCAATCATGATGGTACTTTATTAATGAGTAATACTTTTACAACCCTGTTGATGCTCAAAATATGTGCACAAATGTCATATTATTAAAATATTGCATAACATTGTCATATGTAACATTTTTCCAATCACATCAGATACCTTGACAAAGTGAATATGAGCACACTGTACTGCACACTAGGCTGTATGATTTTGTCTTGTAGGTAATTCGTCGCTGCCTGGCTGTGACTGAATGCATTTCCACCTGTAAGCCCTGTCGAAACTACAATGGCTTCTGTAGCTCAAATCATGTACAGTGTGTCCACCTCTCTGGTCCCCACTGAGCTCTGTGTCTGAGGCCTAGCAGGCTAGCAGGGGGAGAGGATAGAGGACATTATCTATAATTCTCTGCGCCGTCTCTCTCTCAAAAGGGGCCCAGGCACCAAACAAAGCCCTGCTGCTAGACAGCTCTGGAGATGAAGACGAAGCTGAGGTTTCACATCCCCATGAATAAGGTTAGATATTAATCCAGCTAAGAGAAGAAAAAACATGCTACAGGTTGCTTTCTCAGCTTCTTTTGTGGGAGTATTTCTTTGTGTTGCTGTCTGTCTGGCTTGTGAATAGGACCCCCTCCTTCTTACTATATCCATTGAAAAAATTGGCTTCTAAATACAAGCTATTAGAATATTTGTGTAGATGAGTAATAAGGTATTAGTTGCAATTACTGGTCATCTATTAGTCTGGTATAATAGACTGATTAGGCAGTGAGCCTTTTAACTTCTGAAGAAGTAATTTGGAAGACAGCCTACCTTTGACAAGGCAAAGAAAGCTTTCCTTTATTCAAGCCATATCTGGCTATTGTACTAACAGACATGTTATAATGGGATTACTAGCGACTACAGTGGACTGATAAAATCAATGGCGAACGCATCATTTTGTATAATTCACAGGTACTGGAGATGAGAAGAGATCTTGGCTAGTGAGAGGGCACTTCAAACAGTATGAATAGGGAGTGGTATACACATTACACAACCTATATTTAATATAATTCACAGCATATGGGAAATGGTGGCAGGGAATTTTAACCCAAATGTTTATTCAAGGTGGCTTCAACACATTTCGACTTTGTTTTTTTTTTTGGAGCCATGCTTGTCTTGAAATGTTACATTTTGGCTGTCTCAGGGTGACTTGTGTTTGACCTTGGAGAAATTGGAGGCATAGCCTCCTCTGTACAGGTAGTACTGGTCCTTTGTCAAAGATGATGACAAAACCTCCATTGATATTCTGTCTGAGTTTTCCAAGGACACCCTGTTGTTGTCAAACATATCCCTGCCTGAAATCTTTTATAATAAAGAACAATGGCAGCTCTTGTGGTCCTGTTGCTTGGACTACTTCTGCTTTCATCCATCTTGCTCTTGCTTCCTCCATTATCTTGAAACCAAGGAGATACTTGTAAATCCTTGGTGCTGTGTGAACCAAACTGTTTGCACACATTTATGCGCATGAAAAAAAAAACATATTAAAAAATGAGGTCAGCTGTGTGAGAGAAAAACTTCTCTGTCATAAGGTGCTGGAGCTTCCCAAAGGGTATCAGAACTACAAATCAGTTTTGCCCCTTAACCTTGGATGTATGAAGAGACCTGGAAACTGTTTGAGTGACACATGGAGCCATAAAGTTCCACCAGCATAAAATTGTTTGTGTCAGCCATTATGTTTCTTGAAATTATGAAAGCATAGTATGGGGATTTTTAAATATACACTGACTTTTTAGGTTACACCTTTAAAAAGCAGATCACATGACAGTGGCTCAGTGCTTTGAGGCATGTAGACAAAATGAAGACGACCTGCTGAAGTTCAAAGGGGGCATCAGAATGAGTAAGAATGGTGATTTAAGTGACTTTAAACATGGCATGATTGTTGGAGCCTGAGAGGCTGATCTGAGTATTTCAGAAACTGCTGATCTGGAAGCTCTGGAGCTCAACTGTATTTTCAAGCACAATCAACTCAAGGACTCAGAGACTGGTCAGTTAAAGAGAAAATATCCAGTGTGCCAAAATGCCTCGTTGATGCCAGAGACCAGAGGAGAATGGCCTGACTGGTCAGAGATGATAAAAAGGCAACAGTATCTCCAATAACTAATTGTTAGAACCAAGGCATGCAGCTATAACCATAACATGTCCAACCTTGAACCACATGGGTAGCTTATAAAGTGGCTTGTAAGTGTATTTCATAAACAAATATATTCCATTATCAATTTGATGATGCATTGCAATGTCAATTAATATTAGGGAAGAAAGTACAACATTTGCTTTATGATACATGTACAGAGAGAGATAATTTTGTTGGTTGTACATCTCTACTTTGGAAATGAATGATAAAGACTTCCACCAGCCAGGCCAGTTACTAAAGATTTAGCATTCCACTAACTTGAATAAAAATAAAATTAATTAATCACACTGCTTTTATTTTAAAGATTTTCCAAAAGTCTTATAGATCAAATTCTTGGTGTTGTGACGTAAAAACATATTCAGCTGGTGAAAAGCAAACATAACTTTAACAATGTACATCAATGGTGAAAAAGTGTTTTTGAGCTCTACAGCATCATGTGACATCTGCAAAACAACCAGCCTGAACAACCGCTTCTGTTAAAGGCTGTGAACCACACAAATAAACAGGAGGTTCTCCATGCCTCTCCACTCTTCAGTTACTGGCTCAAGCTTCATGCCTCCTCATTCACCAGTGGTCGCAGATGGAGCACAGGGTTGACACTGGTCCAAATAACCCAGAACAATATCATGTTTCCATTGGTGGCAGACAAGACAAGTGTATTGCTTTCTTTCCTACCCACTTGTCTCTTCTCTTTATACCTCAGCATCTCCCTTGCCTGTTGTTTATTCTAATGTGGTCTGGATGGAGCAGCTGGTGGTGACATGGGGTTGATTATGCTGTTCCCACAGTGACATATTCAAAGGCAGCTGAGGAAGGCTCCATTGTTGCCTCTGATCTGTGGATGACAGCCCTGCCTGTTGCACCAGCTCTGCATTGGTGAACTCACGGTGAGATGGGAGCAGGGCGTGCGTGCAGGGAAGTGTATTTTACATGCCAGGGTTTGACCGTAATGGGCTTTTAAAGGGATATACCAATACCAGGGCATTTGGTATGAGTCTGCTGATAACCACTGTTTTTCTGATAGTATAAATGATTTAGAGTATGTGGTTAAGGAGCCTCTGCAAACAGTAACCAAAGATAGTGGAAGGGGGGCAGCCTAATCCCATCAGACCCTTCAGTTATTTTTTACCCTGTCGTTCATTCTGACCACGACATTTCCTTGGAGTTTAAGCTCCAGTTCAGACTGCAGTGGCTACTTTTAATGTAACCCAAAGATTCTAACTCTACCTTCCAGCTTGGCTTATATATAAGTTGTTGCATTTTAAATGATCTTAGGTGAATAAATTGTATACTTACTATACTATACTCTCTTCCCTCCTCAGAACTTGACATTTTGATCCTGTAATATTCTTTTTCACTTGGACACACTCACAAGTAAATCACGTCCTTTGCGCTACTTGATACATGTGTTGCAAAAAATGAAGTGCACAAAAATCTGACAGCAGATTGTAGATTTTCTGTCACAGAAAAAGGTCATTCGCAGTATTTCTAGTGTGCACACTCACACATAGGCTTCACAGTTCATGCACTTCCTGTCCGCTCCTCCAGTAGCTCTAATCTGTTTAAAAGCATATAGGACAATGCGGTGCACACAAATAAAGAAGAATAGTGCAGCCAGTCACTTAGTCAGTCCAGCTACTTCATCACAAGGCCCAGTTTGGATTATTTGGTCTGTAATTGCTGCCCCCAAGTGAGCCACTCGACATGAATGGAAGTGCAGTAAAGCGTCAGTGCCCGTGATCAATGTCTGCTCCCAGGTAATAGCCCCTTCTCCTCCCCCCGGCTCCAGCCCTGCTTCCCTCTCCCAGTCTGCTGCTCCTGTTGAATGAGGGGATAAAAGTAGTGAGGGTGAGGCAGGGGGCTTTTGCAGAAAGGAAAGGGTGGGGGGTGATATAGGCAGTCCATAATTACCTGTAATGAGACTTTTGTCTTGGAGTATTATAGGGATCTTCTTGAAGTCACCCCGGAGGTGGTTTTCAGATGGAGGAAGAGCTGTGCACGCCTCAAGTCCTCTCATCGCCCATCTCATCCATATGTGCAGTAATAAGTAATTACTGAAGTCTCATTGAAGTCCATGTAGAGCATTCTCCCTCTCTCTCTCTCTGCAGATGAATACCCGCCACTCACCTATTACACAAAGTGACACTCCTGGAGATCCGACGTGTCATCTCAATCTTCCTCTTCAGCCCTACTCGTCCCCCAACGCCCCCCTCTCCCCAGTTTGAGAAAACAGCTGGCACCCTTTGATGTCTGACTGGCCTCGCACCGGGTCACCTTCACTGCTGCATCTGACAGGGTATCTATTCATGCTATTCTCAGGACGTTGAAATCATTTTCTATATGGCACCATGCTGCAAATATCTATCACGGGCTTCCTGTGCTGCTTCCTGACACCTTAAAATTGATAGCTCTCACCTAGAGACCAAAATTACAGAAATGCTTTGACTGTGTCGTCCATTCAACAGCCTTTTTCTATATCTGCCAAAAGGTTTCCACGGATTACTTTTAGGAGTAAAAGAAAACACCAAAACCAGCGCTGCACGACTGGGTGAAACCTAATTCCAGTTATAAGTTTTATGTTTGTAGCTGTGGTCACCATTTACATCACTTTTGATGTTCATGTGGCAAGAAATATGATTAAGGTAGTTAGTAAAAGTAAAACAAAACAAACAAAAAAAACAAAACAAAACAAAAAATTCAGCCTAAATGGCTGAACCAATGGTTTCCAACTTCCAGGTCACAAACAAGCCACACACAGGCAAGGCAAACACAAAATATTAAGATCTGAAAAACCTGCATATTAAAAATAGCCCAAAACATTGTGTGCTACTTGTGTGGTAGTTATCTTGTCTCTGCTACATCCGTCCTCATCACTCACACAACCTCTGAATTTACGTTAGCTAGGACATGTAGGAACAAAGACCACATAGGTCTTAGTTCCTTCATTTAATCTAAACTGTACACTGTAACAAGCCTTTTCTTTTAACACATCACTTGTGTTGTAAAGCTATGGCAGTTTCATTAAATTCAGGCAACAAAACATCTGATTTAGGATTAGGGGAAATAAGTGCATGGTTAGGCTCAGAAAAAGATGATTTAAATGTGAAAAATAAATGGAAGGGCAGTCTACTTGTTGTTGTTACAACTAGTTAGCTGATATAAGTTTGAGTGCTAGTCCATTTTTTGTTTGTTTTTTGTTTTTTATATCGTGCAGCTTCTCAGTCATGTTTTCTACACATTTCCATGCAAACATTAACTTTAGGGTGTATCTTCAGCATAAAAATGCTATTTCCCAAGCCCTTCTGAAAAGTTTTCAGAAGGTGACCTGACTTAAGTTTCTGGGTAATGACCTTATATAAAGAGTGTCTTTATCTATAGCCAGTGTGTATTCCCTTTATTAATTTTTATTACTGACAGCATTCAGCACGCTCCCAGTTTAAGAGGGTGAGATCTCACATAGAAATGGAGCCTTAGGTATGAATGTATGTTATATACAGTGACATTCTTCTGTCATGGCTATACATTCAATAGCAATATTGCAGATTAAATGAATCACTGAACGGATAATGGAGATGTTGGCAGGCTCATTCCCTCTCAAGTGAACACACATTTGTGCTTTCTTCCTCGTCCCCCCATCAACTTGTTTTCAAGGATTCACGTTCTTAACCATGAGTACTGTTATTAAATCAATGTAGCACAAAATTCTCATATAATAAATTGTATCCTTATGAATGCCATATGAAGAGTGGCATAATTTGACCTCCTTGAAAAGTCACACACTTGACTTAAATACGAACTTGAAAATGGAGCTGAAAGGCTGAAGTTTTATTGTCTGAATCAATAAAAGATATTTATCTGCCATCTTTGTGCTGCTTATAAAAAGTATGAGAGGCATTTAAAAAAAAAACTACAAAAGGAATGATGAGTTCACCAGTAGGCACTCCATACTTAGCTCTGAGGTGGGGTTGGAAAATGATTACATGGCGGGGTTGGTGTGTGTATGTGTGGGTGGTTTGAGTTCCTGAGACGTTTACCAGACTTTTTGTTGTCATAGCGGAAAATGACCCTCGGTGACCGCACGTGCTTAGACTCACACACACACAGACGCACACACTCTCACACAAACAAACAAAACAGCTGTGCGGGTGGGCCTTGTCATTAGTCCTGCTTGTTTCTCTTTTGATTGAGGGAAGTTGCATTGCGGTGCAACTCTCAATGCGCGTTTGAGAGCGAGTGTGTGTGTGCCATGTGGATCCGTTCTCAGTGTCCACTCGGCACTGGGACTAATTTGCATTCCATTGTGTATGAATAAAGGACACCTATTCTGAGGACAGAGTTTACCAGCTGCCATCCAGGACTAGTCCTTATTAGAGCCCTGCTGTTCCTCTGAGAACGCCAGCACATGTTCAACACACGCTGCAGCTCACACACGGGCACACACACACACACACACACACACACACTCAAGGACACGTGCACCCCCACAGTCATAATCTATTCATACACAAATG
>JAOWBC010001592.1:4774606-4788658 GCA_028566105.1 Hypoplectrus providencianus
TAGATGTTACGTGTTTTGTTTTATTTATTCATGTATTTCAGTTTTTGAGGAATTTATGATCATACCTCCCACTCTCTGCTGTGCTAAGCTTGCATCTCCCTTGTGAGGAGTGATGCGCCTAGTCACAAATATCAATACCACACATATTCTATATTTACATCATACAACTTTTTTAAGAATAGATTTTATAGATAGATTTTTTTTAAGATTCAGAACTATAACTTTTCTTAAAAAGGTAAGAGGGCATGATTTAAAATTGTATTTATAGTTGTAAATTATTTATGGTAGCTTTTCAGAAATTCTACCATCTGTCTTACAAAAAGATTGTGTGCTGTGTTAGTATGCAACGTCCCTCTAGGCAACATTTCTCAACTTTCCGACCAGGAAACTGGAGATGGAGTTGTCACTGATGTAATACTGAGGTATTAATGTTCAGGATACCTGGGGAGAAGTCAGTCTCACGTAACAAAAACTGATCAAAGAGGCTTGAAAAAGAAAGTCACCTGAGGTCAGATCCAAATCCTGAAGAGTGGTCAGAGGTCACACAGAGTTAGTCTGGAGCAACAACACATGCACTCTCCTCACAGTGAGATCATCCATAGTAACCAGAAGGTCAGTTCCTTTGAGGAACTATTATGTATATTTATGGTTGTTTCAGTTAGAACCATGCATGCTCTCTGTGGAATTAAGTGAAGTCGTAAATCCAGCTCTTTCTCATTCCTGTTCTGTACAACGTAAATATTTTACATAACACAAAAGCACAAACTTTGGCCTCAGATGGCTTCTTATAGGGAGGGAAATATGGATGTTATAGAAAAACAAGATAGGTTTAGAGATCTGCCTTAAAATTCAGTTTGCTCTGCAAAAGTTTGCCCTACCTAACTGCTGTGATTAAAATTAAGGCGAAACTAAATACAAATCAAATGTTTCACAATGATTTCGTGATAATGTCCTATTGTGCATTTCAGAAATTTAGCATTCATGTCAAATCACTATATGGTGATTTCTCTGAAATTGTTCATATGGCATTAATTATGTGTGTGTTCATGCACATTATACTGACATACATGTGTTCAAGTATATACGATATTTAAGTCACGTATTAGAGAGTAGGACCAAATGACAAATGTGGTCATACATTCTGTGGTCTATGATCATGAGCAATATTCTCTTACATAGTTTGACCTTTTTATTTATTTCTAAACTCAAAGCTCTTTAGCACAGATAGATACCTTTGAGCTTTCAGTTTATAACCTTGGGCCGAATGTGCGACAGGACTACAAATGTTTACAGACAAAACTGGGCTGAGATCTGACTAGCTGTATCTACAAAGAGACATGAGCTTTTTAGTGCTTTCTTACCACATTAACTAAGCAGAGATAAATTCTGAACTGACTCAGACAGTGTAGGCCTTATATTATTGTCAGAGGTAGCCTCTTATCTGAATGTAGATAAGTGGTGCAGTAAGGTGATGATTAATGTGTGGTCTGTTGACTCAGCTCTGATAGTCTGTGAGGAGTGTCTCATGTCAGCATGAGGCTGACCCAGTTTCATACATCCAGGCTTACTGGTCTGTAAGACTAAGATTGTGAACCATCATGCCTTCATATAAATGTCGACTCACTTAATTGTCTTAATTACATTATTATCTTAATTTTTTATGATGTTTTGTGCACCAACTAGGCCCGAGCTATAGAGCTCCTTGTCCCTAAACTCTATTGGAGCTAACAGCATGGCTAACATGTGGGAAGCAGGGGTTACTCGCACCAGTGAAACAGAAACCCTCTGCTCTGACCAGTGATGCCTCCCACAAGTGCCTACAAGAAACAGTTTGAGTTTTGCCATGGGAGGTGAAACAATTTCACATTTTTGTTCCAGGGCACTCAAACTACACTTCACACAGCCTTTGAGCCAGCTGGCATGATCAGTTAACAGTGAGTATCCCTCATGAGCCAGTCTGTGAGTGTATTTGGAAGTTATGCACCTTTTCTTGAGACTCCACTCCCAATACCACTCCCCTATCAAGCCACCTGGCATGAAAACAAACACACACTTTATCACACATACACTTGACCTTCATGCTATGTTTTGTCTTCTTTCTTAAGATGATTTCACTGTGGTAGATATAGCTGTATATAAATTCACCCATATTCTAATTTACCCCTCCATCAGAGGACATGACAGACACAGACTCCCAGCACACCCCTCACTCTCACGGTAATTTGCAGTTGCATGGAAAAAAAATAAAAAAATAAACCCAACTGCGTCTGGAACTGAAGAATGAAGTGCCACACCTGGAAAATCAGACACTATAGTGAATCAGATTGTCTGTTGGACTCAGTGACTAAAAACTGTCTAAATCCATCATCTTTACTTGTTTACACAGTCCAAGCAGCTTCATCAGAGACCTGAATGATGGCAGCAGTTTGGATCGGATTGGGCTGGTGTTGCATTTGTGTCTAATTTTCGCATCTTTCCGTTATGCCATCATGCTTTGCACCTGACTCAAAACAGAAACTAGAACGCCAGAGATTGTAGATCGTGGTGTGCCAAAGAGGTTGGACTGTGATTCAGGGAAATTTTGGTTTGGAGTTTCCATTCAATCCAGGAGGAAGCTGGATTCAACAAATTACTGAGGCATTTTTCCATGCATGATGGCAGTGGTTTGCATGTGTGTGTAATTCAGTACATCTGCAATGTTATACTTATTTTTCTACATTTGTCAGTTTTGCTCTATTGTTTTCTTTCATGCAAAACATTGTCGGGGATTTTAATTTGAGCTTGCCATTTTGAAGCTGTTCTTGCAGCAAAGCAGTTTGTCGAAGGTTATAATTGGTCCACTTCTCTCTTCACACCATGTATGTGTGTGTAGCAGGGTTACTGGAGGGCATGTCAATAACAGAAACCATAATGGCATTGTTGGCAACATCCAGATTGTGGCCACAAATCTGTTCACACCTCTGACAGCATGTGCCACTCTCCTATTACCCTGCATACATTCATATGCATTACATACATGCGCTGAATTACGCCACACATCTGACCGCATGCAGGAATGAGGCCAGCAGCATAAAACGACTAAGCTGAAGAGTTGGCAGCCCTCCTAGACTAGCTCTCATACAGCCACTTCCAACATGTGCTTTGGCACTCCACACACATTTCAACCTTGACAGGTGTAATAAAGAAATTATGTAGTTTTGTTTCAATTTTCGGCCTCTTTGAAGATTTATAGGTTCCCCGCAGCAGTCATTGTGCAGAAAAGATAACATCATTAAAACATACAGAGCGTGTACGTACAAAGTGGGGGAAGTGGCCAACATATGCAAACATAGAGCTATTCCATAAGGCATCGTATTTAACTCACCAACCTCTCCAACTTCTGGGTTTTATGGTTCCACCACCATTTCTACCATGATGGGAGTTGAAAGATATATCCATACTTATTCATGTTATTATTGTAGAAGGAGCTTTGGCAATTGTTTCACTTTATGTCCAAACTGTATGAACTCCTTTGTCATACCATATCTTTCCTCTTATGTCTAATCCACTGTAAAAATCCCTGTTAGGCCATTAGAGATTATCTATCCTTGTGTAACATATGCTGGATTCATTTTCTCTTGCTTGCTGCTCGGACACTTTGGGGTTCATTTTAAAACTACTAACCATGAATCACTCAGAGTATCAGATAGGCTTCATGGGATGATCTGACAGTCGTTTTTTCCAGTGTGGGTTGATGAAATAACACTACTCTGCACCAAAATGTAATCACTAGAGATTGTGTGGGGATGGCAGCCAAACAGAACTGTGCCCTATAATTTTACTCTCATTGGGGAAAGAGAGTCTTATATTAATGCTCCATTCGGCAGCTCCAGTAAAGTCAAACTCACATTAATAGAAGGAAGAAAAAAATTATTATTAAATTAATGAAATATTCCTTTTTGCGTCATCCTCTAGAGGGGTGTGTCAATGTACTTATTCAAATGACAGCTCACAGGCTGGGCCCAGGTCAAAAGCATGTGACAAACTGGGATGCATTGCTACATTTTAATAATGGGATAAATAAAAAACAACAACAATGTAAGGTAATTTCCCTTGAAATAGCTTTATGCAAATTCATACTAACCCCTGTAGCAAACTGCATTTTATGATGAATTCTGTAGGCAAGAGGTTACTTTCCAATTACCAAAAAGTTTCCAAAAGTATTTGAAGAAAATAAAATTCACCAACTACAGACCACCTGATTGGGTATAGTGGTGCAGGTAGTGGTGAAAGTAATTATAAATAGTAAGACAGTAATGTAAGTTTTCTTTACATTCTAAACAACATGGTCAGACCAACAGTCAGCCAACTTAACAGACAACACTGTTCCGGCTAATGTGAGCAGATTAACTGTTTAACACTAATGGAAGAACCCCAATGGTTATCTGATCATTGCATTATGTTTGTATCATTCTGTAGAGAGTCTCCTTAGCTGACAGTGCTCTGGGGCTCTGTAGGCTGTATTTTATTAGCTGTGCTATTGAAAAGTGAGGACAATGCCAGCATCCTAATGGACAAAAGTGACATTTGCAGGTAAGTTAAGATGCTTTCTTTCTTTACTGAGCCATTCTCACGGTTTATGTAATGTTATAGCACTTGCCCAAATTTAAAATCTGGACTTGAGGGACAGCCAGACAGTTGATGAATCTGGGACCTGACAGCCACATTGTTCACAGACTGACTGGATCCTGACCAACCAGTGTCTCACTGAAGCCAAACATCTCTAAGGTAAGGAGGGCCAGAGACTGCCAGGCAGGCTTTTAGGCTAAAACACACAACCAAAAACCTAAGGACTAAACTGGATTTTCTCATGCACAGCCACATCCAACCACTGAGCTATCCAGCAATCCTACTCCACCAATAAGTCATGGAAAGTAATGGCAGTTTGAATTAGCACTTGTCCTTCAAACTGCAGGTCACAGACAACTCAGCCAGGTAGTCTAGGTCGAGTTGACAGTTATTCAAAACAAATATTTAGTTTGATTACCATCCATGTTTACATGGTAAACTGTAACACTGCTGTGAATTTATGTTGTGCATTAGCTTATTCATTTATTATAGTAAGGAATACTGCAGGGAAACTGGAGTTACAGTCTACAGTGCCCGGCAGTTTCTTTGCTTTCACTGGCTCTAAAACTTTTGACTTTGAGAACTTGTATAACAATATATAGAACTCATGTGTGACAAAGTGGAATTAGTCCCAAATGTTTGCCACGTTCCTCATGAGGTCAGTGTAATTCCAAACCACTTCTCCCCTCCCTACTTCTCCAGTGCTTCTGCCATTCAACAAATGCATATTCTGAGCTCCTCTCATGGTCTACCAAAGAACAAAAATTTGGTACACAAAAACATTAGGTAAAGTCATGCAATCAGCCATAATAAAGAAGCTAATTCTCACTGGATTCTCCTATTCATGGTTTTAAGCAAATGGTCACAGTTCAATAATCATGTGCAGATTAATTTTTCCAGAAGACACAGATAGGTTTTAACTGTACTGGATGCTCATCAATCCACATGAAATTGTTTCTCTCACACTCCTGGCATGTGACACCATGTGTGGGCCTGAAACGAGTGAGGTCACAGCTCAGAAGCCCCTAATCTCCAAGGTTGGAACACTTCATCATCCAACATGTGCCGCTTCAGAGGTGGCCAAGGCACTTTCAGCTGAACGCTTTCATTAGGCCTTTCCCAACCCCTGCAGCTCACCCTCTGCTTTAATCAGTACAGCCTTGCAAGACCAAATTGTGTCTGTATTCAGGATGTATTACATCTTTCTCTTTTCTTTTTTTTTGCAGTGTATAATGAAAGAAAATAACACTTTAATTCTGTATGGATTCATAATGTAATACCATCATGCAGACACATTACAAATTTATACTTGCATAAAACAGAAATCTATTCATAATGATAGATAATGATAGATTTTGATACAGATATCAATGTGGTATTTTGGTGTTAAAAGCCAAAACTAACAGCCATCCCCATATTATGTATTAAGAAATAATTATGCTATGTTGGCAGCTGAACTTGGATAATTCTGTCCACTGATCTAAAGTTTGTGCTCATGTTCCTCTCAAATAGATGAATGTGATGTAATAAGTGTTAAATAAATAAATAATAAAAAAAAGCCATTCTTTACATTATTAAACAAACAGCATTTTTGATAAATTTCCTCTTGGTTGCACAATAAAAATAAGGACCTTCACAATTTCTCTTCAGTTCTAAGGCAAAAAGACCTGCTTTTATACAGTAGCAGTGGCAAAGGAAACTGAAGCATCTGCTGCCCTCCCTTATCCTTAGGGAGTTTAGGAATGCATATGTCCTATTTTCCAGCTCCTGATAGACAGCTGTAGTAGCAGCCTCTCTGAACCTTGACCCTGAACCAGGAATCCACTAATGGGCTCCCAATGATCATCTATCTCCATCAGCAAGATGGATTGGTTAGTGTCACTTAATTTGAGAGCTCCTTGAACAAGCAGACTCTTACTTTGAAAGGGCCTATTACAAGTTTATTTAGACACTCAGTAGCATTGCACCACAGAGGGCACGGTGACACTGCAAATGATTGAAGTAACCTAATCACTTTTCATGCAATACATGGGATCATTTTTCTGCTACAAAACATTATCATTTATCACAACTGAGCACTTTCGGCTGTCAAACAAAGTACACAACCCACGTTTATGGTGAAAACAGAAACAAACTTTGTTTCTGTTTATGAAGACAGACCAACTTTCTCTGCTAAACACTGTGTCCGCTCATGAGCTTACAAACCAATAAAAGTAAGCATGTCCACTAATCTTCTGATGATGTGAATGTGTTCCTTTTTACCAGCTCTCCTTCCTGCCTCAGCCCCGTCTAAAGATCAGTGAATCAGTCGTGTTTTGACACTTAATGGGGCTTGACCTTTGGCCTCTGGTACAGAGCCCGGTGACGGAGTGTTTAGTCTTCATGAAGTAGATTAGCGAGTAAAGTCAGGCAAGACAAGGAGAGGCTGCTGCTTCCACACAAAAAGTCTTTATACCTGAGAGCCAGTGATTAGAGACCTAATCTGCTGCTATGGTGGTCTTACTGGAAGACACGCATGCACACACACGCACATGCTCAGTGGCATGTTCCAGCTATTTCAAGAGGATGCTGCAGAGTTAAATGCCCCGTGATTAAGATAGAAACAGACAATTTTACAGTAGAAACATAAACACTCACATATCTATGGCCCAGCCTTGGGAAAAACTTGGGTTCAGCATCTTACCGAAGAATTCTTTGGGATGCAGACGACCTATGGATTAAACCACCAACCTGTCAATCAGTGAACAATAGCTCTACAACCTTCTACCACTGTGTCAAGAACTAATGTTAGTCTGTGAAATTAAGATAACATAAAGTACAGCTGAGACTGGTGGGAATACTATTCATCCATAGATGGTGATTAGCATCGTTGAAATCACCAAAGTTAGTTTATCCTGAGAGTGACTGATAAGTGTCTGTACAAAATTCTCCGGGTATCCGTCCAATATTTCTCAATTTATTTTTCTTAAACCCATTAATTGGCAACCAAAGCTCACACAATGCATCGCCCTAGAGCCATTAATATCTTCGCAATTGCTCTAAATCCATTCAGATGGGAATGAAATTTTTCACAGGCCAAGTGAAAGTTATGACCTGCGAGTGGAGGGATCTATCATCTTGGCACTAATATTTAATATGAATAGAAATTTTTATTCTGTAATCTTCATCCTACTGGTGCAAACAATGTCTGTAATCTTATGGCACTCCTTTCAATAGTTGTACATATTCTCACTAGTGTATGGCTAAGACCATAGAGATGATATAGGGATGCAAAAAAAAAAATGCATGCTCATGTTAAGGTTTGATGAGCAGAGAAACAGCCAGGCTGAAAACCTGTCAAACACAGTGGGCTGTGTCCTCTGTGTATTCCGCTAACTGACCCCCTGATACACATTTTGTAAAGGGCCCGGCTCCCAACCCCGGGGCCTCTGGCAGCAGGTCCTGGCCCACTGTGAGATCGAGGGAGTGTATAAAATGAGTCCTCAGCCAGCTCGGTGTGAGAGGAAGGGAAGCGTGCTAAGAATATTTTCCACATAGTTCTGCAGGGATGGGGAAAGAGGGAGCTGTTGGAAAACAAACCGTATGGGAGAACTTGGGTTCCCAAGTATTTTAAAAATACCCAAGGTAGGCATTTGTAATAAAACTGCCTGGATCGCATGAGGAAAACTGATCAAAAGTTCATGGTGGTAATATAAACAAAGGAATCATTGAATAGAGTGTTTGGAAAGTTCTGACATTTGTAGAAATGTAGATGCTTAATAGGATAAATACTCGGACTAACATATTTCTGACAGCATTCCAAAATAGTTACCAGTGGTTTTGTAGAATGGTTTAATTACGTTAAATCATGCATTTTTTAGCTTATTTTTAATGGTTTAATCAAATCACTGTGGCTACACAAGCTCCTGCAGTGTAGAACATTTTAATGTGACAAAACTCTTTGGTTACATTGAGTAAAAGCTTGCGATTTATAGTTTAAACAATTGTGTTAGTTGTGCATTTTTTGTTAATTAGGTACAAAAGTTATAAAACATGAGAGACAAACAGAAGTCGCCCTGAACATCACGGCCAGACCATAATCATTCCAATGTCATCAAACACAACTTCATCATGGCCCTTAATGTCTGTCCATCCAAGCTTTTGGGTTTCAGAAACTTCAACATAAACTGATGGGTGGCAATAGGATGTATGGTGTAGTATAAAGAATGAGAAAGTCCAAATAGAGAGGAGGATGGAGTGGTTGAATGAGTCAAACAACAGATTTTCACCCAAGAGATCATATGGTAATGTTATGTAATTTACATTAAATAATTAATTTACAAACATGTATACTTGTAAGCCCAACCATGGGGATATTCTTCTTGGCCTTAACCAAGAACTGTTTTTTTGTGTTTTTTTTTAAATTGACAATGTTTACCTCATGTTGTACCTTTTAAAAAAGCCACTATAGTGAAGGGTCCCAGTTTGACAATTACAGTCGGGCTACCCTAATGCATTGAAAAGTGATGCCTGACCTAGGATGCATATGTGATGAGCTCAGAATGAGAAAAGGTTGTCCTGACCCACAAATCATAATTTAATGGGTTGTATAATGTGAACAGTCAGGGCACATGTATGTTGCTGTGGGGTTTGTTTGTTTGTTTTTTTGGCTTATATGAATCTTTTAGGTCCTTATAAGAGTCAGTGATTATATCTAACAGCAAAAAGTGAGTGTAAGCGCATGCCAAGGACAGCTGACTAGGGTGGTCTTTCTCCTATCTGTCTTATAGGAGTAAAAACAAACCCAATACTTGTAACCACCTGTGAAAGGTTAAATGCATGAAGACGGGGCCAAGTAAAACAGAGAATAAAAGCCCTATCAACTAAATATCTATTAGTAACTGCTTAGGGAGTGTTGCTGTCAGATACTGAGAGACTTGGACCTGATGAACCATTTGAGGGAAAACAGACTCCAGCAGAAAGGTGTGCGTGTGTGAGTCCGACACTGAGAGTGAAAGTGTGTTTACAGTAGACGAAGAGAGGAAAACCAATGTACGCCTGTCTGCAAGGAACAGGGCCAGATCCCCTCAAGGTGAAGGTGATTTCTAGTGCTTACAGTGGCTTGCCTCGAGCTGGGCTATTTAACCAAACTCCAACTTAAAGGGATACCACAACCTCTGAGTTTGCTTCAGATTTTAGAACATAACAGGCATAACTTACCATGCATCTGTTTAAAAAAGCCTTGGGCCTTTGGTTTCATTGTAATACATCACATGCTGTATGTCAAACTATTAGCATTTAAGTTTAATTAAATGGAGCCCAAGAAATGATTCAAAATGTTCAAAGAATTTCTGCCTGTGAAATAGTAAAGGGGACTGGCCAAGGTGATTCATTTTGAATCTGGAAACGTGTTTTATAACACAACATAATTCAATGTCCTACCTTGGTCTTCTAAATACCAGGCTGTATTGCTGGCAGGCCAGGCCCACGGTGGGGGTGTAAATGATGGGCATGAACCTTTCGATGTCTGACATCAGCATTCGGTAGAAGAGCTTCTCATTGCGGTCCTGGAGCCCCATCAGAAACACATATCTGGAAGGACGGGGAGGAGCAGGGAGGAAAACACAGCATGTTAATCTTTAACATCTTGAGGACTCATACCTGCTGAACTGTTTAAATGAAAGTCAGATGGTAAATCCTGTGCGTGTGTGTGAGATGTACCAGGCATGATTGAGGGAACTGCAAAGAAAGCAACTGTCAGAGAAAACAGATTCAAAGATTTTTCATATTTTTTCATGTAAATATGAATACTATGTTCTAGGATACTCGACTGTAAAAGCAAGCTTAAGCAAAACCACTGAATTTAAAAAAAAAAAAAAAAAAAAAAAAGCAAGATGGAAAGACAAAAAAAAGGAACACACATTTTCAATAATTACTTGTAGAGATTTGTTTTTCATGTGTTCCAAATGATTGGAAAAATACAAAGAATAAAAATCAGCCCTTCAGATAGCCTACACAAGCTCTTTGTTCTGCAGAATGACCGGGAACTCAGGGGTTTGCATACAACCCAAATTAAGCAGAGCCCGCCAGAAAGGGCTCTATTTCTAATCAGAGAAGTTTCCATAAAGCCAAGAGCACAAGGTGGCTCTTGTTGAGGGGATAAAAAGCATGCACGCCCTCCCTGCTATAGGTTAGGCTACAGCAGCTGCACAATACATGGTGGTGACAGTTGCTCTTGAGGAGTGCTGTTTTTATATTGGTGAACTGAATTAGCTTCTGCCACATGTAATTCATCACATGAAGTGGTTCCTGTATGTCTTTAAGTATGAAGTCCAAGAAAATTTGCAAAAGAGTGATTATTTGCTGGAGACTGCATGTACATGTTCCGTGTCAATGCATAACTGTTTAAGAAATGCAGGTTCATTTCTGACTTTGAAATTTAAAATTAAAGTCAATCAAAAGTCAAACTCCTTGATAGCGTTTAGTGAGTAATCAAGAAGATAAGCCATTTAATGACTGTGAAACTGAGTTAACTCCTGTGAACCCACTGAAAAAGGTATCGACATTTCTGATGTTTCTATTTTAATGATACCCAGCAGTCAGAACATCCAGTTTCTTTCAGAAAAACAACAACATTATTACAAAACAGTGTAAAATGACATATTCTTACTGCATATTAGCTCATACTTATGATTAATCACTTCACTACTTCACCGTCTCATTTGAATAACCATGTGGGAAGTGCTCTGCTTTTCTTTTGGGAATCTAGTACCGTGCGTGAAAACATGGGGGGACTTATCAGAAACAGACTGCTTCGGCACCGGCTTCACATTTCATCTACGTTATAGTTAACTGAATATTTTTGAGGTTTGAAAAGTCAACTTTAACTTTAGGAAATTTCAATGCACAATTTCAATATTTTATGAGAGATTCTGCAATCATCATATTAGTTGACGAGTTGCAGGCCTAGGTTAAAATTATTTTTATCCTAGTGTGTGCTACATCAAGAGGGTCAAGATGATTTTGAGACTTTTAAATCCACAGACTTTAAACATTGCTTCAAACAGGATACATTTTCTTTCAAAGGCAGGGTGAAAGCATGTTGTGACGAGTTAACTGCCCTTGCACAATAAGTGAGGTTCCCCTTTAAGAAGTGACTTCATCACAGAGACCAAAGTCTAAATTTTGTTCAGAACTAGTCTGAACTGCAACATTTTGATGACCTCAGTCCTAGCTGTCAATCAGCTGCTGTGACTCAGCAAATGGATCTATAATTAAATCCCCACATCAAACCCTGACATATTCCTGCAATGTGCTGTTGTTTGATTTGATGCTGGCAGACTTTAAGGAAGATTTCATTCACCATTCTTCACCTTAAAAGGCGTGAGCCCTGCCCGCACCCAGGAAACAGGGATATTTACAGTACACACTGCTTTCTAAAGCAGGATCCATGCTGACTTACTGAGTGCAATGTTTCCTTTAAAGTCTACCTACTGAAGCAGCCAGGACATAATCTACCGCTATCTTAATCTATTTTAGCATGAGTGATCAGCTGCTCTCTAACAGCCTCTCTGGATGTGGGTTTCCCCTCAGCTGAAGCGTTTTTATGCTGCAGTATTTCAGTTGGCAAAGCCTTTGAACATTCATTTCCTCTGTTGATGACAGTCACAGTAGGTACTTCAGTCACTCCATCATCTAAGATCATAAACACATGGGCTAGCAGGGCTGTTCTCTTTCCCATATTTGTCAAAAGAGGTGAATTGTAATAAAGTATATACACTCAACTACTGTGCAGTTTTGAGGTACTTCTGCTTTAATTGGCTATTTTATTATTATTTTTTTTGCTACTTTTTTAGTGGTATGCATGTACGATCTACAGGTAAATGATGAAAACATTAGTTACTAGTTACTATTGTCTGATTTTCAATGTTGAGAAAATACAAGTACAAAATATAACTCAAGAAATATATTACTATGTTTCATTGGATTAAACTACTACACTCCTGCTGAACCATATCGATGCTTATGCATCAATGAATCAATAATCTTAACTTATTAACATATGGTAGTATATACTGTTCTTGAATTGCCATTCTGCATAATGAATGTTTTTTAACTTTTGGTTAAGTATTCACCTTCCTGGTCACTACATAGCCACACCAGTGCAACTGCTCATTAACGAAAATATCTAATCAGCCAATCACAAGGCAGCAACCTAAAGCATTTGCCAGACTACAGGCGGCCCAACCCAGAACAAGTAAGGCAATCAGAATGTAGTGGCTGGTGAATGTATTTTCTGACTCTTGTGTATGTTTACTGAAGTAAGATTTAAATATTGTATGGTACTGTTACTCTTAAGTCAGCATTTCTGCTTGGTGGTTTTGCAACTTTTACTAAAGTAAAAGATCGGAAAACTATTTTTTGAGTCAAACACAACTAATTCCATTAAATGAAAGTATGTCCAGAGTCTCGATATCTGATTAAAATAGAAACGGTTATGGGCACAAAAATAAATGACTCTGTCCAGCAGTAAATACCAAAGAAGGATTCAGTGTGGGGGACCAGACTGTAAGTAAACACAGCAGGCTTGAGCAACAGCAGGCAAATAGCAGTCCTTAATCCACAGGACCAAAGCCCAAAGCTGGAACGCTCAGCAGCCCAGAGACAGATTGTCAGTGACATCGATAGGGCATGGGAATTGCAGTGACAGGCTTCAAAAGACTGGGATGTTGCTATGGTGGAAAATGAGGCAGCTTTTAATTGCTGTTGAGTTCCTGTTGACCTTAAATCTCTCACAAGCAACTCACTCATCCTTGACATTAGGAGTGACAGTTGATGGAATAGACTAGAATAAGAGGCAGTTTCACAGGCAGATAAGATTCAGCACTCTGAGTATAATTCAAAACAGTTAAACAGACTATGCGGCTTCAGTTTGAGGCCTGATCTCATTAATCAAAGAGCCCAGACTGAAATGTTACCATGAGGCACACTCATTACATAATGCTAATAGCTAAAACTCCTAAGCGTCTAATGAAGCATGCAGAAACCGAAGTGAGTTTTCATTTGGTCGCGGAGGAGTTTAGAAAAACACATGAAGGAGAGCAGGGAGGAGATGGAGAAATGAGGGGGAAAGAGAAGAGTGTGGAGATTTGTTCAGTAAGATATATGGTGTTAGGAGATGGATATTGACCTCTGTGGGCTGATCACTAATCTGGCTCTTGTGTTTTGAAGGCTTCCAGATGTAGGATATCTCCGTGTATGCAGGCAGCAGAATCCTCTGGGGAATCCACTGAAATTCAACTCAACTGATTTCAAGCTAATAGAGGACATAAAAGTACTACGTCATGGTAGCAAGTAGAGGTTTCTCTGTGGGTGTGTGTGTGTGTGTGTGTGTGTGTGTGTTAGCCTCACCTGTCCAGGTCATCTTTCTTCATCTCATAGTTCTTGAGAGCCCGGAGCAGCTGG
>JAOWBC010001592.1:4814545-4825732 GCA_028566105.1 Hypoplectrus providencianus
TGTGTGTGTGTGTGTGTGTGTGTGTGTGTGTGTTTGAGGGAGCCTGTATTTTGGGTTACTTCAGCCAAGTGATGAGAAGCTCAGGTTGATCAGATGCAACCACCAACCAAGATCAGTTAAATGCATGTTATGCAGAAAAGCTAGTTTTAGGAGCTTTGGTTTTTGGTAACTTGGTATCTTTGGTATAAAGAACAAAAAGGTCCACTAGTTGGTTAATAGTGTTGGCTATGTGTAGAGGACTTTCACCTAGTAGAACAGAGTTTAGTCCTGTGTGAAAAAGAAAGTCACTTATAATTATACAAATTTTGTAGCTACATCTATTTCATGTTTTACATCAACAACACTACCAACAACTACCTCATCCCAGTAGTTTAGATTTTTTTTTTTTTTTTTTTAGCCATATTTCAGTCTCATTTTGGTTTGGAGTGGTTTGATACAAAGCCAATCACCAAACCAGACGTGAATACCTGAAGAAGAACTGTACCACTGGCTGTCACTCTAAACCCAACAACCATTAGAGTGTAGTAACTCCAGTCCACTGGGTGGCGATAATACACCTATAAGCTGGTTGTCCAGTTTTTTAAAAATAAATAAATAAAACCACCTTGTTTTTATTTTGGGGGAAAAAAAAGAAAGGACCATGTTTTTAGAGTTTCCTCTTCATTTTCTTGGCTGCCTGATTAAACAAACTACTGTGCTGCATATAAACTGGCTCCCCAGATCCTGCTGAATGTTTCAAGCCCAGTTTTTTGGACTCATGTAATTAAACCACACTTTTTTTCCAAAACAATGTAACAACACGAATTGTGAGCTCATTTAGGATGGCCAACTTTAAAGGGAGAAGAAAAGCCTTCTTGTAAACACAGGAACAAAGACGTAGGGCTCTCGTAACATTCACTCTTAACTTTACGAAGAAGAATAACTAAAGACATGGAAAAAAGGCAGAAGGCAAAATGTATGAGGGAGTGTTAGTCTTAAAACTGTGAATAAAATTATATTTCTGTGTCTCTATGGCACTTTATGATTTAAACATATCTTCACTGTGCCACTCAGGGCTCCAGATTTGAACATATGAGGCCTGCTTCTCAACAGACCTTTATTTAAACAGACAAAATATAGCCCGAGTTTAACATCCTAAGCGCTAGACCAGCCATGCTTTCACATGAATTTAGGTCAACCTATCTAGCTTTTTAAGAGCCCTTTCTACACTAGGTCCATTCAGGACCCCAAGGTGTAAATTGAGATGTAAACAAACAGTTTACTGGGCCAGGTTTAAGCGCCGAAGCTATCGGTCCCAGATTGACCTCTATTGCAAACAGCCATCCCCTCGATCAGAAGAGATTTTAAATAGTGAAATCAGTTAGTCAAATAAAAAAAACTCTTTGAACGAATTCAAACTTCACTACTGAATATCAAAGGGGGTTTTCAGGCTGTATTTTTTTTTTAAACAGAACTCAACCCCACTGAACCCTGGTTATATTTTTATCCTGAAGTCACACCAGGTCAAATGTTGCCAATATTACTGTAACCTCAATATTGATGTCTATATACTAAAACATTCAGAAAACATCTAATTATATTAAAAAAAAAAAAGGATGATGAAGAAAACAAGCTGTCAGGTTTGGTCAGCAGACCTCCACTGAGCGCTTATCCTGTGGCTGTATGCTTGACTTAATTACAGACAGGAAGTCAGAAGCAAGTTGCTAGTGGCATTGACAGGGAAAGCATATTATCCAATCTGAATTCAGTTCAAAATCTGCTTAAAATAATAATAAATTAAATTTTAACTTAGAAAAAAAAATACCCCAACCACTTTTGCTTTCACCACATATTTTGCCATTGCTCTGTAACATTTATTAACCCAGAAAGAATCTGATGGTTCACAGAATATAACACATGCTCGTCTGTAATTATCAAAGAGTGTGACAAGTCCTTATTTAACCTGAAACTTGACAGAGAATGAAACCCTTTGTTTCCCTTTTCTGAGAATTTCCTCATACAAATATTGCATTTTTTGACTTGGTTGACTGGACCAGTCTAGTTAAGGCAGTCCGTCTTGTTTAGTCACCCTGTCTTGCTTTCCTTTACAGATGCCTGGGGTGTCACAAATACACAAAGGAGGCTATCTAAGAATTGTGAATTCATGATTAGATAACAGATTTATTGGCTTGCTAGCTTAAAGGCGTTCAGTACTTTCAGTTAATATTATGAGGTAGTTATCCATAGTATGTTCAGTGTTTTAACTTTATTATTGTCTGCTTAATTCAAGCTCACAAAATAAACAAACTAACTCACCAATCGGGGTAGTGGTGGACCAGTAGTCCTCATTTTCTATGAGGTTACTATTTTTGTCAAAGAAGTCTGGTGGCATTGAAAGAAGTAGGCAGCCTCAGTGTCCTGGCAGAAAGGGCTGTGTGAAGGTACACTTTTACTGGCATCCATTCGTTTAGATGGGCCCATTCTTTTGCTGGATAAAACAGGATTTACTGCTGCTTGTATGTAAAATCCGGCCTCCTTTCTCAAACATGGGGCATTAAATTTACTGTAGGTAATACACGGACTATGGAAAAGTATCATACAACCCCAATACAAAATACCTGAACCATTCCTCAAATTAATCCAGGCACTGATGTAAATTAGATCAGTTTTATTTTGAATGTATAAAGATTTGATCAGCAATATTTACCATGTTATGCAATAGGGTAGGTGATAGGAATTGTATGTAACACACACACACACACACACACACACACACACAGACAAACATATCCAAATTTCTCCAAAATGACACGATGTCAAAAAGAGATGTTGCTCCATGTTTCCAGAAAATGACCCATTGTTTTGTGCTATGATACAAACAAACTTCCTGAAAAGTTTGAAAGAGCATAAAATAGTGGTGTCCACATTTTACATTAACAGACAGGTTTGTTTAATTTATTTTGGTAAATGTATTCCAAAACTTAATTCACATCTATATTTCTGGACACAGCATGTTTGTATGACACTAAACTGTTTGAACTCAACGGCCTCACTTATCAGCTCACAGTATAAACGGGCCAACTGTGGCAAACTGACTGCCAGCGTTATCAGAGTGGAACAGCTTTTAAAATAAAAACATACAAAGATTGGACTATTATATCTGCAAACATATAGTGATATAAACCAGGATTGATTTAAGATTAGACATCAACAGGCCTACACATTTTAATGTTTTACTGAAGCTTTCAAGGTGGAAACATTTGTCCAGTGAGAGTGCAGGAAAGCACCAAGGGAAGAAAAAGACTGTTCAAGTGTTCTAAAATTAGCTTGACTTTGACAGAGTGGTCAGACCATGTTCTGTTCGCAGGGCACACTTGACATGAGAGTGGCCCTGAATCCACCCAGTTGTTTTGATGGTCAGTCAGCACCATGGATAGAGACCCTGTCACCACAGCTTGACCTCTGGGGCCCATCCCAGCACAGAGACCAAGAGAAAACCCTGGAAATACTCAAAGGCTGCCAGAGGCTCTTTTGTTAAAGATTTGTTTAAAGCATGGGAATAGACATGAGGCTAATTCAAGAGCAATAGCTAATCAAATGTTAGGATTCTCAGTAGGGTATAATGTAAGGCGTTTCCCAAATGTCAGAATGTAAAGTCTTCCTCTTATCTCATATATACAAGGAAGCAGCTCAGCATTATTTATTCCTTTATTGAGCAATACCCAACAGTGTTCCTCATTTTACTTTCAGAAGAGACAGTGAAAGCAAGCTTGAATTGTACAAAATATGAAGGTCAGATGAAGATGTCAGTTTCCACAGTGAGCTCACAGCATATGTGCTGAATCACATAGTGCTTACCTACAGGTGGGCCTGAGTTGCCATTCATTTTAAATAGTGCACCACTTTCACACCGTTACAGTGTCTGTAGAGCAATACGTGACAGGGCAATGTGAACAAAAGCCCCCCTCTGTGTGACAACACTGTTTGGTCTCTTTAAATCTAAATATAACTGCGTCTAAAGCTGATACCTAAACCTCCTGGCTAATGTGGCGTTCACTTGCCTCTCCAGGGCTCCGACCCATAGCCGACCGGAGGTTAGAATCATTAGACGGTTCGTGAAGGTATTAAACTATCAAACAAACAGCTTGTATCTTTAACATTGTTAACAGTTGTTGTCTTGAAGTGGTAAGAAAGGGGACGTTGTTGAATATGTGAAAACAAATGTGACGCCTTAGTAAGTTAGGTGCCAATATTTGTGTTATAAAGTCAAGTTGTAGCGAAACGATGTTACCGGTTCAGGTCTATTAAAGGACCACTGTTCAAGCATAAAGTTAGCTAAATATCGTTAGTCATGCTATCACAGAACAACTCATCCTTCATCGGTCATAATGACATTCTATTTACAATTCAAATATTTCCTACAGTACCTGAAGGCAGCAGCTACTTGGTCACTGTCGTTCATAGAAACAAACTGAAAACTCACACAGCGGTGTCTTCACACTGACCTTGTTCATGGGGGGATTTCGGGTAACATCGTAGCCCCTCTTCTTGGTGTAAACGAAGGTTTTTGACCTGTCTTCGGACTTGTGCATCTCCGTTTCCACCGACTCCCGTCTGACCAGACCGTGTGACATGTTGTTGCCTCTTTAAATAGAGCGACGGTGAACTGTTGTGAACTCAACAAGTGGATGTGCAGCGCAGGTCTACTGAGCTCTGGTCGCACGACTTCCTTTGTGTCCCTTCCTTACTTTAAGAAGAGCTCAAGTGTCCTTATCATGCTGTTTTATTGTTTTCTGTAATCCTGAAGGTCCTGTTATCCCTCAGCGTAATGTCACCTGGCAACAGGTGAATAGCAGTCAGCCTATAGGGACACAGGGATAAACAAACCATCTCAAATACACAGTTTTTATCATGTTCCCTTTTCTTCTTTTGCCCTTTTGTTCCACTAAATAGAGAGTAAATATGAATAAATAATATTAAATATAAGTGTGCTTTATTGGGTTAATTCATGCCAGTTGTGGGCTGTGGTGGAAAAAATATTCAGATCCCTTACTGAAGTAAAAGTACCAATAGTACACTGTAGAATTACTGCAAAGCAACCATATACTCTATAATATATTACCTGATTATTATTAACATTATTTTTTGCAGCATTTTCATTTTCTCTCTCTTACTTAATATTCTGTTAAGAGGTTCATTAGAAAATACTGTCAAACTTTAAATTAATCGTTGTTTTTTTTGGTGGAATCTTGACCTGAAGAGTAACTAGCTATTACCTGTAATCATAATGTAGTGGAGTGAGAAGTAAAAATATTTGCCTCAAAATATAGTGGAGTATCAGTATAAATGTAACAAGGAAAATATCATATCACTTATTAAAAAAAAAGTTATACATTTAGTTGTTATTTACTATTATTTTATGTACTTTTAAAAATACCCCACATCTGTTGATATTGTTCTTACCTGATATGTTTGTTTTGCTAAGTCAGCATGTGGACACTTTTATGTTGAATTAATGTATCCCACGGTTGTTTTTGTTTGTCCACATATATATTGGGCCCTCCCGCTAGCCTCTTTCCTTTTGTCTATGTGCTTCATGGGAGAGGTAAACTGCATTACTCTACTAATGTTTCGCTAACATTAAGTACTATATAAAAGCATGTTTGTGATTTGTAAAAGCTGAAGTTGAGGGCACATCAGAAATCAATCAATCAGGCAATCAGAATAAACGGAGATCGCCTCCAAAATAGATCGAGGTTACACAAAGTTGCAGAAAATAGAAATAAAACCAAAGCAAAGAACAAGTACCTCAAAATTCTATTTAAGGACAGTGCTTGACTGAATATAAGCTACAGTGTTTGATATGTGAAAATGTCCATTATATTTTTTTGACAACTAATTAATGGAAATCAACCACTCACGCCTCCCTTTAACCAATTAGAGAATGGGTTGTAAAAAAAAAAATCAGGAGGTTTAGCATTGTTAATAAAAATGTTTATATGTAAAACATCACTTAATTTATACATAATTACAAATAAGATATTTGAGTTCACTTAAGGTTAGTCACATTGCTATTGTCACTATGAAGAGTGTGTAAAGACAAAAACAACTTTTAGCTAGAATTACAGAAAATTATATGAAGCAAAAGTAGTATTGGCAACAGGAGTAATGTCCACAGAAGTAGTATTTATAATAAAACAGTATCTTTGTAGCCCTGACTAAGCAAAATTCCCAGGAGAGAGTAAACTGGTGAGGTCTAAAATCATGGCCCACCTCTTGTACCATGTATGATTTAGATTTTCCCCAGGTCTTCCCAAGTTTTTGATGAGTCATGGCATACCAACACGTAACTAAGATTGTTTTACAGCATGGTGTGTCTGATAGCTGTGACAGGAGTCAGGATATTTGGAAGCCAAGGTCAGCCATCAGCCTTCACACTGTTTCAGGACAAGAGTTATGCAACACCAACAAGCAGCAGAGAGTCAGAGACAGTCAGTAAAGCCCTGGCATTGCTGGAGTGGGAGAAAGGTTATTCAACCCCCCACTCTATAAACCGCATGTTGATGAGGTGGCTGCTCCAAATTCATGACTGGAAGTCTGGAAACCAGCTGATTTTCAAATAATTGTTCCTGCAGATTCACAGGCATCTACAGGGACATATAAGCCTTTGGTTTTTAAGGATTCCATTACAGTATGTGCCAGTGAGATAAAGGGAGTTTGAACGCTAAGTTAGCACTGTATGTCAAGGTTAGGCTTGTGCCATGTGTGTAAAGATAGTCGGACTGATAATGTCATCTTGAGCGTGTCTGCAAAAAAGAGACGATAAGTGCTGTTGGATCCTTTTGTTCTTCTCCATCTACACCACTAAACTCAGTATGCCTGAACTTGTTGCATTTAGACACCATGCCCTCCTATTAATCATGCCACACTGTGGCTGTGTGTCAATTTGGTCTTGTCACACTATTATTAGTGGAGAGATTGATATGTTGACTTTCCTCCAATATACTTATTCATGCACTGTAGAACACACTCCCCTTTGTCTCTTTATCAACAAGCAAGGTATGTCTAATAGAACTGCATTGCTGCCTGCTGCTGTACTTCATCTGCTACAGAGATTGTCCTCTGCACACTTATTTTGTAACAGTTGTTTGCCTTTCTAGCATCTCAAGCCAGTCTACCATTCTTCCCTGACCTCAGGCATTAACAAGGCATTTTGGCTCCATGTATATTTTTTCTTTTGGGACCTTTCTCTGTAAACCCTAGAGATGGCTGCGTGTGAATTCCCAGCAGATCAGCAGTTTGTGAAATACTCAGAACAAACATGCCATGTTTAAAGTCACTTAAACCACCTTTCCTCCTCATTATAATTAATGCAAAGTTTGAACTTCAGCAGGTCATGTCTACATGCCTAAGTACACTGAGTTGCTGTTGTGTTATTGGCTAATTAAAAATGTGTGTTGGCAGTTGTATTCAATAAAATGGCCAGTGAGTGTAATAGCAGTAACAGTGTATGACAAAGTCTTGGAAATAAGGCCCTGACGTTTCTGCAAATATTTGAATGATTGAAAACTTAATTTCATCTGTTATAATATTATCTCCAGTGCATCGGGCCACCTGTCCTCAGAATAAGGAGCACCGATACAGCATGGCAGGCTGCTAAAGTTCACATGGGGTCACATGGGTTTGTGTTGGCTCCCTCTGGCAACAGACTCAGTGACAGGCTACTTTGTCCTCAAGGCTCAGAGTCAACATCAGGCTGCTGCTGCTGCCAAATGCACAGACCTGCCTGAGCTCTGTGAACCCTAAAACTGAGCTCATCTGCTGCATCAGGCCTGTGTGGGTCTGGTTGGACTGATAGTGGAATGCAATCTTAAGCAAACAGCCCAACAGAATAATTTCATTAAAATGTAAAAAAAATCTGATGGATGCCCAAAAGAATGAGGCAACAGAAACACAAGCAATACAAGAAACACTGAATATGATTTCTTAGTTTGCTAAGAAGCACCATTTCACTTTTATACAATGACAGTGTTGTGAATTTTAGACTAATATGCAGTGCCGACATTATCAGTGAGGTGGATTAAAGGAATAAACGGGAGGCTTTGTTTGCATGGTCAGCCTAGTCCACAGTTGCAAGAAAACTAGAGAAATTAAAGCAAAGAAGCAAAATTGAGGCCCTTTCACATGTCCATTGTTGATGTGATTAATAGCATTTTAAGTGATGATAATGGGAAGATAATACTAATGTTAATTAATTAAAGTTTAGTAGGGTTATTGCCCATTTTATTAGAATTAGGGGAAGATAACAGAAACTATAGCCCATATAAATACAATCACTGACTGCAAATCATCAATTAACAGTCAATCATTTACTTGCTCATGTACCTCCAAATCTGAGCTTTTGGGGAACAAATAAAAACTTACTTAAAAACATAGTGTTTACTGGATGCTAGCAAAACAGGAAATGAGTGGCAGAATAATAAAGGTTAAAGCAGCAGAGGGAATATTAGGTCCAGTAGCTGCTGCGTTATGGACGTTCCCACTGATACTGATCAATGTTTTTAGCTTAAGCACTTCAGTACACTGTACAGCAGACCAAAGCTGAACCCCTCCTCATCGCCTTGTTTATCAGGCCTTGATTCTGTGTTTGAATGACTAATCTGGATGACAAACATCTGCCATCTGTTACTCTAACAGGAGCAGGAAGTTATTTTTGAGGGTTCAGGCGGGACGCCAGTTGGCAGTGGGAGGGCATGAGGAATGCTGGGAGAGTTTGGGGAGCCTCATCAGCCCACCCACTGAAGGTGATCATAGCAGTGCAACAGCTGGAGGTTTTAAAGGAAGGGGACCACCTGATGATAATACCAGTGTGTTATATCTATTGATAGAGAATATTCAGATTTTATTATTATCCAACAACAAAGACACACCACACTGCCCACAGTTCATGTGTGAAATGTGTTTAATTCACGGTGTGTTTGAAAATGTGATTAAAAATCTGTTAATACACAGTTGTTTTCAAAGTTAGCGCACCGTTTTTCTTCCAAAAATTTTATTAGAAGTGCTGCAACTGGTGTTGGAAGTGTTACAGCCTGACTTCCAGTGCTACAGGACAGGTTTACCATACGACAGGTGTTTAGAAAACCAGGTGGGTATTAAAGGCTTTCATGAACCAGGTAAAGGCCCCATTTTGCAAAATACAACATACAGCAAATCAAAAGAAAATCCCCCTCAGAGATGTGTCAGCACAAGCCTTTGTATGGTCAGCTCTACCCCTACACTTATTGTTCCCCTCTGCTAAGAAATCTAGCGAGACATAAGACTGCAGCTATGTTAGCCGTTCTGTGAGGCTGTCTGCTTTGAGTTAAGCAGCAGGTAAAAGGGGGTTTGTCTTTGTTAAGATGCTAGTAGATGCGGGTATTTGGTCATGAACCAAAGTATTTGACAAACACAACATTTGACTTGATGATAGCCCTATAGAGGAAAAGTCAGGGACCAGTAAAGCTGTGATGATTCATCCTAAATCAACCATGAAAACCTATACCAGATGTTATTGCAATCCATTCAATAGGAGAATGAGGACATTATTCAGTCTGGAAGAAAGTAGTGGCCATACCAACCAATACATTGCAAGACATTGCCATCCATGGATCCACACCATGAACTTGGATTCAAATTATAATAAGATCAGAAGATGAAAAAGTCTGCATAGCAAAGAGAAATCTGTGGCATTTTTCAGTCTATAGGTTTTATCCATCACAATGCAAAGACAGATACTGTACTTTTTACTATACTTGTACATCTTCTAATTCAAGTTTCTAGTTGCTCTGCGAATTCTGACGAAAACAAACCTGAATCAATAAATAAAATTTGGTATAATGTAACAGTAATGTAACAGTAGTATATTTTGATGCTTATTCTAAGTTTCTTACAAAGTGAATTTGCTACTTTTGCTTTAACTTCCACCCCTGGACACTTCCTTGTTTTTTTAGTAGGTGAGAGGTAAACCAGGGAGAGTGACAAGGGTCACTGTCAGGCTGACCTCAAGCAATCAACCAATCTGCAGTCTCTGCAGATAGTGAAAGAGAGCATAAAATCAATTTATTACTGCTGATGTAATGACATGAAATGAAAGGCCCTTTCAGGTGAGCCTTGAATGATTAGTGATTATGAAAGGAGTGTTCTAGCTAGTGAGGTTACAGACATAAAGCCTGCCTTTGATTTCACTTCATCACCTCTCCTAATCAACTTTTCATGACCCTGTTAAACCAGATGTTTTAAAGTTATAATCTCCTGTTATTGCATTTAATAACAAGGCTCTCCCTCACACATACACACACACACACACACACACACACACACACACACACACACACACACACATAGTGCAGAGGAACCGCCTTGATGCATGATCTTGATTCATGCAGTCTGTATCATACACAGCCGTCCTGTTTTCCCCTTGTCTGTGTTTTGGCTCTTGTTTATCCCTGTGGGGCTTTTCTGGTCAGGAAGAGGAGGAGGCAGCAGACAAAGACAAATACAATTACTGAGAATCAAATCACCCACAAACATATGGTTTTCTCTCTTACCTCCATTTATTGTGCTGCACTCTGACAGTAACACCTGGCCATACTTCCTGCACTGTAGCTGATGGTAAAGGATCCACAAACGTGGTCATTAAATGTAATTACAGACAGACTATGGAGAGGGGAAACCATAGCTTCTGATTGCATTGGCATCTGTATAAACTATAGGCAAGAGAGTGCATGAATGTTTGAGCAATATGGGGTTTAGAGGATTATAGGGTTAGTCAGCAGCTCTTGATCAGTGGAAGAAGTACAGAAACAAAAACAATTTTGAGTAATTTGGAACATTGAGATCAACCACTTTGGTTCATTCCTTTTTTCTACTTAAACAACTCCAAAGGTTCAATTGTGCAAGATATTATCATATTTTGAGAACTGTGGACTCTTAACAAAAGGAGATTAAGAGATAGGCTGATAAATCCACAAATGCATATTCTTCTGGAACCTCTCAATTTTATTTATTTATTTTTTTTTCCAAAGGTTGCTATCAATGGACGCAGACAAAACACTTGTATAGAGCTCCAACCAAGAAGACCAACAAAATGTGACCCCAACCAATCAGAGCAATAAAGTATGGGTGCAGTTACTGACAGGTTGGGGTGCTGCTTGGTCTATTTTCAGG
>JAOWBC010001592.1:4834733-4846144 GCA_028566105.1 Hypoplectrus providencianus
GTGTCTGCAATCAGTAAAAAAACTTGCCTCAATAAAGTCAAAGATATTCTACTATTTCCATTTTTGCTGTTATTTTTTACTCTTACTTGTAGTCCATTTCAGAGGTTTTTACTTCATTACATTTAGTTTAAATCTTGAGTGATATATTATTTTGCAGATTCATGTTCTACCTACAAATACAACTATGATAACTTGATGAATAGTAGTAAAGTCAACAGTATATAAAATATTCTAACTGCTCTACCTAGACCAGCTGCAACATTAAAATCTTGCTTATCTTGCTTTCTAGCCACAGCCACCAGAATCTCTGGCCAAAATGTTGGATGTCAAGTTGTATTGTGGGTAATGTGGGCGCCAGGATTTAACAAAGAAAAAGCATGTGTGGAACATAAACAGACCATATCTCTGGTTCAGGTTCAGCAGTTTTGAACTGACTTTTCCATGTAACATAGTATTTTAATTTTACTTTTACTTTTACAGTCTATAGGATAAAATATACATTTTCCACCACTTTCTTGGTTCCAATGGTCCACATCACTGACCCATGACCCACATGTAAAGGATCAGATTGATCTTGACACATCAAAGGGGTCCTGGCCCCAAAGTTTAGGGCTCCACCCCATTTTTTTAGTCATAAGTGTAAATCATCACAGTTATGTCAAGTGTAGAGACTAAATCAGGGTGCATGATGTACAGCTACATTAACACTTTGTAGAAGGTTTAACCCTAACAGTGGTGCGGATGTTGAGGTAGGCATGGCTCAGAACGGGAACGCCTAGATATCTATTGTGGAGAGCAGTAGAACTAATTCCTTCACAGTCCGCTGAGAGTCCCATTGACTGAGGCAGCTCCTCTCCTCCTGCAGCCTGCTGAGCTCCAGCACACCTCCTCCCCACTGGGCTGCTGCTGAATAGACCACTGACTTCACCCAGCTCCAGCCTTTAGATCGCTCGGTCTGGTCCCACCCTAAAATGTGAACAGCTTTTGTCACAAGTGAAAAAAAAAGTCCTTTCAGATTTTTTCCTCCCCTCTCTCCCTCCCCCCTCCCTCCCTCCTCAGCATCAAGTGCAGCTTGAGCGCAGCGTCCCGGCTGCGACTTTCTCTCAGAAGAAGAAGCCATGAAGAGAAGGCAGCCGTCGCCCCGCTGATACCAGGCCGTCTGGGATGCACATTGTTTTCTAGTGGGATCATATTTGTGTATTTCTAGGGAAAACAAACAATACGTTGCGGATTTGGCATATCCATCAATCGGATGCAAGCAGGTAGGAAGCCTTTGTCATTTTGTACAATTATTCTCTTGATCCAATCCTGGGCTGGAAAGTTCTTTATTTGCTTATTGTTGTTTGTATTATTATTATAGTTTATGTGATTTTCTTTGTTTGAATTTTTAATTGATTTCTTTCACTTTTGATCGTCGCTTTTTTTCTTTGTGAATGCATTTTTTAATCTGGTTTCTGAGACTAAGTGGTGCGCATTATGCTTGGTCTATTTATGTATATATAATTTGAGACATTTTTTTGTGTTATTGTTATTGTTGTTGTTTTTTTACTGACGTTATTGCAGATGTTACTTTTATTAGTGTCAATAGGGGCATTGCCCCGCTGTTGTCCACATAAAGTCGCTTGACTGTACAGATGTGGAATTGCAGATGTGTGTTTTTTTTCACATTTGATTTGTTATTGAATTTATTGGGATATTTATATGCATAACAATGCTAAAGTATTTTTTTTGTTGTTGTTTTTTTGGAATGAGGAACATGTCGTCCTAGAAACACTTACTCACACTTACCTTAGGCGTTTTGAATTGTATTCAAATAAATATTTGTGGAGCATGTTCTCATAAAGTTATGTAAAGGCTTCTGTTTTACGTGGTTGCTTACTGCATGCTCTACCTGCGATGCAGACACTGAAAAAAAAAGGTCAAAATGAATGAAACAATCTTTTTTTGTATAGAACCTGGTGTTGAAGTGAACAATAGCTATTGATCAATGTTGACAGGATTGGACATGGGCACTTGCGCCACAGCGCCATCCTTTGGTCACTGTGTCTCCTGGGTGCCTCTGGCTGCTCCTGTGACTCCCTCCACTGAGGGATGGAGAGGGCACCGCTCTTTGTTCAGCTGACTGCAGTGGAAAATTGTTGAAATGAGCGCTTTCTGTGACCAAGAGTCATCATGGCAGCATATCAGTTTCCACTCCATGTCGAATAATTGCAGGCTTTCTTCGAGATTTGTGTTATGTCTGGGTCTGGCGACTGGGAGTGTGAAGTTGAACAGAAACTAAGGGTCATTTTTGTATTCTCATTTATTGAGACTGTTTTACAGCTCTCGTGGGCTTGTATTTTATTACCGTCTGTTTGGGGGCTGGTTAGATGTTGGCCACTGGGTATGTTTTATTAGACATTGTGGTAAACTTAAGCCAGATAGTCTCTTTCGCAGTTGGACTAAGTTGGATGTGAATGCACTTACTGGCAAACAAACCTGGAATGAAAGTTTGGGGAGTTTTGCCTAAAAAGGGTGGATGCTGGAGATGATGTATTGATACGGTCCACAGGTGATGTTGAGCATTCTCTCTCATAGGTACTTTGCCAAAGTTGTCAAAGTCTCATTATCACACTGCACTTGCACCTAATTGAAAGGGAATGTGTGTCTGTGGACCCCCTGGCCAATGTAGACCGTCCTCCCAAGGGCTTGTCCTCCAGCCTGTCCATCACACATCATTTCACCCCTGAAAATCACCAGAATGAATGCAATCACTGTGGCTTTTCATTCTGGACTTCTGTTTGAAATTAACTGTTGGATTTGCACTCCCCAAAGAAAAGCATCCAAATGGTTTTCCCTCCCTGTGTGTTTGGAATGGCTTGTGTGACTTCATCACCACAGCCATGCTGATGAAATGAAGCTCTCCTACTCTGTAGTTAAGTGATGGTCTGCTGAATGTATTAGAACTTGCCCAAATCGTAATTTTCTTTATAGGGTTATCGGGATTATTGGCAACATCACACTCGTACAGTAGAAGCATGAAGCAGCAGGCTGTCTGCAGCCCACGTAGCCTCTGTGTTGGATGTCATTTCTATGCATGACAAGGAGTGGAGTGGAGCTGAGGAAACCAGATATGGTCATTACTGGAGGAGAAGGTTAACCATTGTGGCAAACCTCCAAGCCACTGTCTCAGCCCATTCAAAGGACCAGGGTTCATCCTCTCCTCTGTGCTGCCCGCAGCCTCCAGCACGACTCAGAGGACATAAATCTCTTCCCAACCACACAGCTTATGTATCAACTCTATAGAAAAATGTTATGTATTTCATACAGAGTGATACCTCCTAATATGCAGAATGGCACCACTCTTTTTCTGCACAGTTGATCATTTTAAGGAATGTTCTTTTGAACTGGCCTGCTGTGATGTGCTGCAATACATTGCTATGCAGCTCTAGTCTCATAAATGCTGGGCTACACTGCCTCCTTGTGGCCTTACATGGATCTGTGATTGTACTCTCCACCAAAACCGGATGCAAAGCCTTCTCAATTCATTGAATTTTGATTTCCCTAGTTGTTGGAATGGTGCAAAGCTACTTCAAGATCCCACATATTACAGAATAATCATTGTCAAAAAGTAAATCAGTAGCAATTTTATAAAAAAAAGAAAAAAAGATGTGAAATCTGTTGCAAATAGGTAGTTTCTGATTTATTTTAGAGTAAAATGTTTTAACAGTATGAAATGCTTTAAATAAGCATCAGGCTGCAGTATGCAATAGAAGTGCCTTAATATTTAGGGTAAATTATGAAAAACCCACATTTCAGAAAACATGATTCATCAAGAGGTTCAGATTTTGCCCCTCTCCTATGCTATTATATAGGTTCATCAGAATATATCTCTCAGTGTTTGAGAAGTATCTTTGCATTACATTGAAATCTTAATATTACAACCTGACTGTTTATTTTAGGCAGATACTAAAACTGATTTTACCTATACAGTTACTTTTACTCAAATAAGGGAGACAACTTTTTCTATTGGACATGTGCAGCCATAAGACTTGGCAAATTGGAATTAGGTCAAACTCCCTCTGTTTTTGTTGTGTGTAAACTGGTGAGTCCCTGTGTGCATGTTAGCACCTCTCCTTAGCATTAGCATTGGATAACATGAGAATAAGAACATTCTAGTCCTGCTGTTGGGCTGAGCTTCTGTGTTGATCAGTGCTTATATGGAGAAACCAGGTTGCCTCAGTGAGGGTGAGCACTAACTTTCCCCACTAGTACTGCCAATCTTGTCACTCCTGCCATTCAAGTCAACCAACAGTTATAGTGAATGTTTTACATTCAATAACTAGGAACCTGTTTTTTTAAGTGTCTCTAAGTCTTCTTCTCTGCTCTTTATATTTCAGAGCAAGGCCCAACTTAACAATGGGCCCCATACCCCTGTGTGTGCTGCTCCCAGTGACGGTGCTGGCTGTGGTGGCGGCTGTAGCAGCTGAGGAGGATGCAGTGAATGATGAGTACACCTGGCCACAGTGGAAAGTGCCTCTGGTAAGGAAAAGACGCACCGTGCCTCTCAGCAGCCCAAACTTTTCAGCCCAGCCTCAGCCGGAGCTGAGTGGAACCTGTGGGATTGAGTGTCAACGTCGCCTCCCCGCCACCTCTCTGGATGACCTGGAGCAGTTCCTGTCCTACGAGACGGTTTATGAGAATGGTACGCGCACGTATACCTCAGTTTCTGTGCAGGGCCTCAATGAGGTGACCGCCTGGAACAGAAACACCTCGTCAAGCTCTCGCCACAAACGAGAGGTGTACGGCACGGATACCCGATTCACCATCTCTGATAAGCAGTTCTCCACCAAATACCCCTTCTCCACCTCGGTGAAGATCTCCACAGGATGCTCTGGAGTTCTTGTGTCACCTAAACATGTGCTGACCGCTGCCCACTGCATCCATAATGGGAAGGATTATCTAGACGGGGTCCAGAAGCTGCGTGTTGGTATCCTGAAGGAGAGGTCCAGACGAGGGAAAGGAGGCAAAGGGAGAGGAGGGCGAGGAAAGGGTAGAAGAAGAAAGGGAGAAAAGGATAAAGAGGAAGTGCAAGAACAGGAAGAGAATGGTGGTAAAGGGGAGCGTAAAGGAAAAGGGAAAGGTAGAAAGAGCCGGAGTCGACGGAGTGCAGAATCAGGGAAACCTTCGTTTAGGTGGACTGGGGTCAAGCAGACCCAGGTGCCTAAGGGCTGGTTCAAAGGTGTGTCTGACGGACTGGCTGCGGATTATGACTATGCGGTTTTGGAGCTGAAGAAAGCCCCAAAGGTCAAGCACATGGATCTGGGTGTCATCCCCTCTGTCAAGAAGCTCCCTGCCGGGAGGATCCACTTCTCTGGCTTTGATGATGACCGTCCCGGTAACCTGGTGTACCGATTCTGCTCCGTCTCAGAGGAGTCCAGTGATTTGTTGTACCAATACTGCGATGCCAAACCCGGCTCCAGTGGCTCTGGGATCTACATTCGCCTCAGAGAGCCTGGCAAGAAGAAGTGGAAGAGGAAGATCATCGGGGTGTTCTCTGGTCACCAGTGGGTGGATGTAAACGGGAACGGGATGCAGCAGGATTACAACGTGGCGGTGAGGATAACACCTGCCAAATATGCCCAGATCTGCTACTGGGTCCATGGGGACTCCAGTGAGTGCAATGTAGCCTGAGAAAACACATGACCCCCCAGACCATGACCCCTATCCCAACCCTCAGACCCATCTCTAAGTAAGGAACACCCTGCCTTCTCTAACCCCAAACCTCTCATCACCAACCAGGGGCCTGATGGCTGCCTCTCCTCTTCCTGTCTCCCTTTGACTTCCTGTGCCTCCCAGTGACCCCTGCTACACTGATCTACACACACGCACACACTCGCACACACACATGGCCATACAGACTCATTGTTGACAACAGGAATTCGTCAGCGCATCAAGAGAACTGTGGCTCTTCAGCTTTTCTAATTTATTTGCTAAAAAAAACAACTGAGAAAAAATATGTATTGTATGTATTTACAGATCATACGGATCTGCAGTTTTGCTTTCTATTTTCTAAAGATTTTACCATTTTGGATACAATGTTGGAAAGTGTCTATATTCAAATGTTTGTGAGCGAAGCCCCTCGCACGTTCGTCTTATATTCCAACCAGGCTTTGTATGGAGACAGGTGCATTTCCAAATGCTCTCCACAACTTCTAAAGAAGAGCATATATTGGCTGTGACAAAAGACCCAGAAGATATTAATGTAACTTTTGTTTGACAAATGAACTATATAGAGATAACTGTTTTTATAAGCATTTTAATTGAACAAGCTGGTGTTTTGCATTGTGTATATCTAGAACTTGTTGTTTGTTTTTACAACTACCTGTCTTTCTGTCTAGAGAAAGGGTCCTTATGGATCCTGTATAGAACTTTTTTTCTGATTTTTGAGTCACACCATATTTTTTTCTGTTCTTGCAACACAGTGAAATGTGGTTTCATTGTTGTGCACATAATTCTATCGGTGCTTATCCAGAAGACGTGGTGCTAATTTATGGAATTGTAAACTTTTTGGAGGGGGGAGGGGAGACTTCTCAGAATATATTTTGATAGCCTAGTACTGTAACTATGTATTTTATGTGAGGCTACGTATTAGGATTGTGTTAAGTTGGGACTGAACCATTTAATGATTTACTTGAGCTGTTGAGATTTCTCTAATTCTAAGGGTTAAATGAGATCACAAAGGCAATACTGTTATACAATGACAAATTTGAATCTGGGATGTGATATTTTCTACTTTATTATGTTCTTTGTGTTCCAAAAATTCATACGAGTATCTTTTGAATACCAAATACCTGAAATTAATGATGCAGATTGAAGACTACCAACCATTAAACCAAGATTACTACTTGTGTGTGTGCTTGTTTGTGATGATCCTGATTACAAAAAAGTATTAATATTTTCTATAATATACTGGTACCTAACAGATAGTGTGCCATTTTATTAAATAATACAAAAATACACTAACTTAACCCCTTTTGACAGCCCCAATCAGTTTGCTGTGCGTTAATTATGTACGTCGCTGCCTCAGTGCTCCCATTGATAAAGCACTAATCAATATTTCCCATTTTGATGGATCAAATGACTATAAGTGCAAAATGTGATACTTCAAAATTCTGATAAACCCACTGCACAATACCCCCACGCACCAAACTGCAGACAAAGTTAGCAGCTAGCTGTAGGACACAAAAGAGAGTTTCGCAGCTTAGGAGTAGAAAATATCAACTTCTTGCTAGCACGTTTCAACTTCAAAGGTGATACTGTTTAAACATTGCGCACAGTTTTGGCACAAATTGGGCTAGAAATCAGTCGTCAATACATAAAATCTAGAAAACAAAGATTTGTATGAGGGGTTCAGGAATTATAATAATTATTTTATTTATTTTTTTTTTTTTGCAGTTGCCTGCATTCCTCTATGCAATGGGAAACTAGCCTACTTGCGCAGCATCTTCAGCCCATATAGTCTGTGGCGTAATGATGTCAGGCATTTCATGGCGTCATTATTTTAATATGTAATGTGTATTAGTATCATATTTGGACTGGTATTGAATGAAGCACTCTATTGGTATCACTTTAAAGGTACAGATACTTGAATGCTTTCAACATTTTAAGCTAGAACATACTGTTAATTTGGTGCGTTGTACACTCTTGAAAAACTCCTTCAAATGGACATTTCTACAATCTTAAGGATAGAGAAGAAAACAATCCTTCATGAGCAGTTCAATCCGTCATTGAATTTATTGCACCTCAAAGGGCTTACATGCACTGGGGTGGGCCATTGTAAATAAAATAAATTTACAACTAAACAAAAATACAATTTCAATAATTCAGTCATGAAAAATGTTAATAATCTCCCTTTTTTTTTATCTGAATCATGTCAGATTCTCACACCCAATTGCTTTTACAGTCCACTGAAAAGACACTACACAGATTGAGCTTCATACGTTGGTAATACATACAAACATATGTATTCCATTGTACCAGAGCAGGTTTATGCTAGGATGCTTTTCTGGATACAAGATCATGATAAGACAAACTTACTCGCCATATGTACTGTTCTACTGACAAAGGGTCAAAGGTCAGCAGTGATCATATGGACAACATAAAGTTATGCTCAGACAGCAATCAAATGTGAATATTTGTCTTGTTTGTTTCTCTCTGCATTTTCAGATGTTCTTTACATTTACTGAAATAATTATTTTAATATTTTGAATGCAGCAGTGAAAGCATTCACACTGTCATTTACCCCACCCGCAGCACTGGGTGCAAAATGGGTGCAACAGACAGGTATGTAACTTAAAGGTACCCTGGGGTATTAGAGTAAACAGAACATGACAGGGAACCTTTTCTATATTCCAGTTTCTGAAGTGAGCAAAGCCAGTTTAGTCCTTCCTGGATTAAAATACTGGTTGTCTGCTATTCTTTGAACTTGTTTGTATTTATTTGATCTGTCTGAACATAGAGTTTGGTCTGGCAAAGGATTAACTTACACCCTAAATACAAAAAAAGCATACTGACCTGGTCATATTAATAAGAAAAAACAGGCAACAGACATATCCACATGGTTACTGTCAGAACTGTAGCTATGAGTTAGAGTTTATCTCTTTGATGAATAACTAAAGCATTTTCTCTGTTGCAAGATATGTTCTTTAATTGCAATGCCAGCAAATATCGACAGCAGTCTGGAGGATTATTCTAACAGAAACAGAACATATAAATAAATAACACTGGACAAAGAGACAAATAAAGAAACATAGAAAATTAAGCGGCAAGTAAAAAAACAAACAAACAACAAAAAAGTATCACTCGCTGGTCTGGTATGATTCAGAAGCTCATGGAAGTTATTTCTTAATATACAGTATATTAATCATATAGCAGTATTCATATTTGTTTCCAAATACTTTCAAATGATGATGGGAAATAGAAGGATACCCACACAACTTCTTACAATTTCAAGTCAGATTCACATTTATATTTCTCTTCAACAGACATACAGAATAGAGACGTAATCCTCGCCAAAGAAATCTATGTACATAGAGGACCTTTCTGTAAACAACACACAACATGTTTCTTCAAAAATCTACCGGGGCTTTGTTTACCACTCTCATCCAATCAGAGTGGGACAAAGAAGAGCTCCTCCCCCTTTGTAAGGAGGCTGGGACAAATATGGGGTGGTGGGTGGGGCTTGGGACACCAAAACACATCCATCATTCAACTCAACACAAGAAAGAAATTTAAACACATACGCCTTCACTTTCTTTCACATACTTTTGTGGACTTTTTTTTCAGGGTTTTGAGTGATTTTGTTTAGACAAAAGATTAGTACATCTACATAAGCACACGCTTGTATTTTTTTTTTATATATATTTATATATATATAATCCGCTATGGTTCACTTTCACAGTTTGTGCTACGACATCACACAGAAAAGGGGCGGGGTGTTGATGGGAGGTTGGAGATAAGAGGCTCTTATAAGGTTGAATAGCTGAACATCCTGAGATGTTGACAGACATCAGGTAAAAGGTGAGAGGGCCCTGCTCCAGAGAAGAAGCGGCTAAAAGACAAGAAATGGAGAACATTTCAGCATGAGAGTCATGTGGTTGTCAGTGTAAATAATGCAAAGCTGAAAGACTAATTTTATTTTTTGATTTCTTTTCCAGGAATATTTATACTGTGTGCACACAGTAGCATCTGTTCAAGCGCTCCATGCAAACTAAAAATAGTCCCTGGAATTGCACTGGTGAGCAGCCAATGATGAATCTGAATAATACTGACATATTGAATTCAATGCAAATATGTAATAGGTGTTGTTAAAACTTTGTTAAAACCACTCAACTTTAATTTTGTTGGAGCCCAACCAAGATTGTATTTATAAAGGATATTTGCAAGATGTGTCATCTACGTCAACCAAGTTTAGTCGGTAGGTGTGTGCAAGTGGCGAGTTTGCATCGTTCCACAATTTATTACTACTTTGGAGATTTCTGCAAGAACAGCACTGTTCTGTGACTGGATGGAAAATACTTCTGTTTGCTCAGAAAGGTAGGAAAGCCATACAGTAATGCTCCACAAGGAGTGTGAGTTGCACAAGACTGTGGTAAGGTAAATATCACATACTTATACTGCGTGTAAAACACTAAGGTCCAACCTGGAGCGTTATAAGAAGTCTTTGAGGTCCAGATCTGCCAATGGGTCCTTGGGTTTTTTGGGGCTCTGGCTTGCAGGTCCTGGAGGAAGCTGAAAAAATAGGACAAGACAACATGAATCTTTATAAAAATCAAACTGGTTTCTGTATGTGTTGTTCATTGCAGTTAAATGTGTGTGCTTTATTACCGGTGCTCCGGGTGCAGCAGCTCCGGGTGCAGCTCCGGCCACCCCAGTGAAGGGAGGTCTCATCATGGGCTGTCCCATCATAGGCTGCCCCATCATGGGCTGCATCATTGGAGCTCCAGGCCCTCCTGCAGGAGGCTGTCAAAGCAGGAATTAAACATTAGATAACATAGGCTATACAGATTAATATTCTGCGTTTACAATGATCAGTAACTGTGTAATGGTTTACTCATCTGATTACAAAGCTGATGAAGCTTTAAAGTTACAATTTAAAGCTTACAAAGTTACAAAGTTCTACACATGAAATGAAGCTCACCATGCCAAAGCCAGGCTGTGCGCTCATCGGTGGCACCATGGCTGCTCCTGGTGCCCCAGGGGCTCCAGGTGCACCACCAGCCTAGAGAAAATGAAAGAAAAGGTTACATCAGTAAATCATGCATGTATTTTTGTTTGTAAGAAATCTCAAAATCAAATGGGTTGCAAACTTTTTTCATGTTGTTTGTTGTGTGTAGAGAAACTCAGTTTACAGCAAAACTGTCTTTTAGATGAAGTGTGATCTCATGGAGGGATGCAGTGTCCATGCTGCTTTTACCATGGGGGCGCCTGGTGTAGCCCAGCTGGTGGGAGCTACATGTGGCATCCAGTTGGCGCCGCCTGTCAGCTTCTTCTCACTCTGTGGGTCCCTAGAGGAGATAAAACACAGGTACACATCAGCCTCGACTGTGCTTTACTCCCATTTTACTGCTCATCTTTGGAGAAGTGACTGCAGAGCTTTTTTACACTCGCTGGTCTTTTAAATTGAGTATAAACTTTCATTGATGTTCTTTAAAAAATAAGGTTCAACTGTATGATCTGATCTTAAAGCTATTACTAAACAAGACCATATCCATGACGCACACTAAATGCAAGGGGCTCTGATGCAACAAGCACAAAAATTAATCAAAATTCAAAGCCTGATGTTTAAATCTAGGGACCTAGCCTTGAGAGTGCTGCTCCCTTTAATATCACAACAAGAAACAAGTCTTCAAAGTCTTTAAATTATATAT
>JAOWBC010001592.1:4857443-4869659 GCA_028566105.1 Hypoplectrus providencianus
CACACACACACACACACACACACCCATACAGGCACACGTGCTGAAAAAGCTGTTTTGTCACCCACCAGATCCACCAAATGCATCAGCAGCAGGGCCCGCGGCCACGGCAGCAGGACCATCTCCTGGAGAAGGTGCAAACGCATCTAGGGTATTGCAGACGAAAACAGCCGGAACGCAAACATAACACCCAACAGACACATGGATGTTAAGAACAGAAGATGAGTAAACAGATGGAATGGACAGGAAACAAAAATGAGAGGTCAGCATCAGGAAAAAAGCAGAGAATACAAGAAATATGCAGCCCGGGTACTGCAGTGAATGATCTGATTGTCGTATCAGTCATATAATGAATTTAGAAGGGCTGCATAATGCTGCATTCAGTGAGTGCACCAGCTGTGCAGGCTTGTGAAATGAGGCAAGTTGTCACAAGTGACTTGTACTCTGTGACAAAAGGGAAAATGTCAAGCTCAAGGGTGGACAAGGAGGAGTCTCTCTTTGACAAAGAAACATAAACAGCTCTTTTCAGGGGATACTCAATGCTTCTGGAAAGTTAGGGTTGATTTCAATATTAAAAAGCCAAAACATAATTAAAGAAAATACCGCTACTCATCATCTTGACATATTTATAGAGCTGTTGGTGAGCCATTAGAAGGAAAATCATTAAAGGTGGTAAACAAAAATAAAAAATACACAAATCCCCCAAATACAAGTCATATTAGCAGATTAATTACATTGCAGTGGGTTTATTGAGGTGAACACCATTATGTCAAAACCTTCCAGTGGATAGTTTAAAACACAATCATTTCAAAGCTAATTAGTGTTTTGTTGCAACTGTGCAGCCTTCAATAAACCCAGTGGAAAGCTATTAATCCACTATACTGGCTCAAATTTTTGGGATGTGCCACAAATGACAAAGGGTTTCTTCTGTGCTCGGTGCATGTGGAATCTTGACATTGTGTCAGCATGTTAGTGTACATGGTTTTAACAAAGCAGGATGTAGAAATATTATAAAACATTCAGGAGCCATTACATTTGAGTCCCAGCACGAAACATCTGATTTTATGAAAAAAATATTTGTAGCAATCTTTAAAGATCAAATGAGGTCATTTAAATATGCTTATCGCTGTTATGAAGGTATTTCCATAATCCTAAGAGACTTTGAAAATACTCTAGGAGAAAAAACAAATATTTAACTTAGGTGTACATGTTTTATGTGTATTGATGTTTCTTTCAAATATTTTAGAGTTCCAGACAGACCAAAACACACAGTTTACTTGTTTTGCAAAAATAGTAAAGATATATGTGAACTCTATGGGCTACATATATTGGCATCAGACCAAATCCATCCAGATGGTAGGAAGCATCTTTAAAGGTATAATATGCTGGGCATGCACTAGAAGCATTGGTGGTGTCTGTATCTGCAGCCACCCTGCCCTTTGACTTTATTTTCTTTTTTATTTTAATTAACTTTTAATTGAAACACGAAAAAAGCAAAAGCACCATCAGACAGCCGTATGTTTTGTTAAATGACTTAAGTTTTTTCAAAGATCGTAATTTTCTCATGAAAATCAAATGTTTATGCTCTGTGATTCATATGTAATGGTATACCATGGGAGGCACAAATCAGGGCTATGGTGCCATCTATCTACTGAAATTTCATGATGGACATTGTTATACTTTAGTTTATGGTAGGATTTATACATCACACAAACATGTAATCTGATTGGACAAAAGCCTGTAGACTTTTTGTAGTTAAATGATTTAGCAACATGTAAATGCTTGCAATTAGGGATGCACCAATACCAGATAAGATATTGGGATGATACAGGCATAAATAGCTGAAAATGGGGTTACTCTACTCAATTATTTCTCAATAATGTTTTCAATAATAAATAACGGTTTACTGAATTCTTATCTGATGTATAGGTATTGGTATCAATATCTGTTGGATTGGTGCATCCCCAGTTGTAATGCAAAGTTAAGGGAGTAATATTTTTATGCCAATCCCCTATATACTAGTTTCAGTAAAGGACTAAATGATGAAGGTGGTTGTTGTAGACCCGCAGGCAGTCTGCCATGCTGTGTACCCTGGTCTACATTCTATCCTTGGACCAGACTGACCTCCGAAAAGGTCCATGTCTGTGGCTGAAGCGGGAGCAGAGACGGGCAGCGAGGCGGGCACTGGTGCAGCTGTAGCGGCAGTGGTAGCGGGAGCGGCTTTAGGTGCAGCTGCAGGGGCAGCAGGCGCTGCATCATCGGCAGCAGGGGTAGAAGACTCTCCCTCTGCTAGGAGAGCTTCAGCGGCTTCATCAGTGGCAGCCGGAGTTGCTATGTTTGTAAACCCCATAATCCAAATACCACGACCCAGTCACACCCCCAATGAGAGTATAGGAGAAAAAGAGAGATGGGAGGAAGACAGCAGTGTCAAAGAGACAGGAATTGTGAAAAAAGACAGACTTAGCATGTGCTAAAGGTGAGAAAAGCCTGACACAAATACATTGAGAACTTCATGTGGAAAGCCCTGTGATTTACTCACCCTCAGCCAACAGATCTGCACAACAGACAGTGAGAGAGACATAGGTTGGAAAGAATTAATTCATTTTTTAGTATGGAGAAGATCTGATGAAATTTGGAAATCTCAAACCATCAACATTATAGGGACAGGCCAGGAAAATCAGACATTGACTGATGGTAAAGCCCAATAGAGCTAAAAGCTCCTTAATGTAATTTAGAGTATAGCTGGACTCTGGCCATCCTCAGGATATTAGTGGAGATGTGGGGATAAACAGAGGGCATGCCAAAGAGCAACAGCGGCTTTATAATGGTAATGCTCTGTAATTCATACCACGCTGTCCAATAAAAAACATCCACAAGGGTACCACTTCTTCAATCTATTATAGTCCTATTAGAGTCATTCCAAACACCTCAGTTAGTTCAGTTTCAGCTCATTTACTAAAAGTTATATAGACTTACATAACTGACAACCATTTTCAAAATTGAACCATATATTCTTTTAATTGATTTCCTTTATACTGCATCTTTGTAGCAAAAGTTTCCATTAATTTTATTGCAATAATAAAACCACTGCAGGGAACTCAACTGTATGCTTTGGAAAATGGTTCTAATGTAAAGTAGAAAGGTTTGTCATTAATGGGATGAAACATTCAAACACTGCTGTGGTCCAGTCCAGAAATTAAGTCTATTAAACACAAAATCATTTACTGTTGACTTTTTTTTTTTTTCCAAGTTTAGGCCAATCAATACTCACTTTTACCATCAAAACAAATGCTTAACTGCACATTTTTCAGCTCTTATATGCTACAATTGTTAGCATGTCAGGCTCCTTAGCTTAGTATATACAGGAATAAGTAAGTATTAGGGATAATTCTAAAGCCGAGCAGTATATCTTTATTACTATACATTAGCAACTAGTTTTCAACCAACTCAAAGAGTTAATGTAAACTAAATTAGCTGACTAGCAAACTATGATAGCTATCTGCTAGCAGAAGTTTAATGACAATTTATGCAGACCAATAAGGAAGTTATTTTAAATGTTATCCAAACAAAATGTAATTTATACTTAAAATAAAATGTAAAATGATTTTTCATTAAGACATGTAAAAACACAAAAAAGTGTTTTATATGTATTCCATTTAATTCAAGATGACATATAGGGGAATATGCAAATGCTAATACATTCGTCAGTTTTGAGACTCATTCCTGACAAAGCAGGAAGCTCTCACCTCCCCATCCAGTTGTGGAGGAAGTCGCTGCAGCACCCTTTGCTGCTGAGGAGGACATGGGGTCCAGATCCAGCAAGAACCCATCATCAAGAGCACTGAACACAAAGAAAGAAAGAGAGAGAAGGCCTGTTGACAGAGGCAATTCATTTCTAATGTAATCCTGATACAGCCCCGTTCAAACCCTTTGTCATTTTGTTGAGTGACTCTTACTTGCTGGTGGTGGTGGCGGTGGGGGCTGGAGCAGTAGGGGTGATGGAAGGCGGAGGAGGTTTGGCAGGTGGCCCGGGGCGAGCAGGGGGCCCGCCGGCTGCATGCGTGTGCCTCGGCGGAGGAGCAGCAGGAGCCGGTGAGCTGTTGTTGGCTGTAGCATCCTGCTGCGGAGAAAGACCCCGGTTAGCATGGTGCTGTTATGTAAGCTGATGTGAGTCAACAGCTTTTTAACACATGAATTCACAATGAATCACCACCTGTCTGTGTAAAAACTGTTAAGGGTGACGTTAAAAGTTGACTTCAGTATTTACAGTTTTTATTAACAGGCTGCTCTGAGAAAGTCACAATAACTGTGCTTTGACTTTGACATTAGTAACATTTTTACCACCACAATTATGATTATCAGGAAACATTGCTTACCTTAGTAGGCGACCTATATATAAAAAAAAAAACAATAATACATGAGTTTGAGAGCTAAATGATGTACATGCTGAAACATAAGGACTGTTACTGAAATTGGAAGCAAAATGACAGTTTAAGTATCACTTCGGTGTTTTCAGGCAGGCAGCATTTAAAAGCAATTCCATTGAGTTCACATCTGCAATTAATAGACCCACGCTGCACAGCTCAGGAATAGCATCTTGGCCCTTGCTCCTCTTCAACAAAGCTTTACTTTTCCACATAACAGACAGAAAGTAAGAACTGAATGGTTCTGAATGGCATGCACCTAAAGCTTTGTCAAAGTAAGGGTCAGGATGAAAACAAAGATGAATATGTTAGTAATGACACCATCCATAAGAAAAGGCTTGTCATTGGACTGTGTGCCAATCACAACAATGATGCACATTACCTTAAGTCACAAACATGAACAAAACGTTAAATAAAGATCTTGTTTTCTGTAGAACTGCATCTTGAACGCAGTGACATCATTAACAACAAATGTCAGCTGCCTATTTAGATGTCATTTCTATAGAAGCACTGAAAACTATAACCTAAACCAAAACAAAACCAATGCATAGGCATATTCACCAATGCATATGATGGTATACAGATATTTAAAGGACCAGTGTGTAGGATTTAGTTGCATCAAGTGGTGAAGTTGCAGATTTCAACCAAATGAATACCCCTGGGCTCACCCCTCCCTTTCCAATTGTCTAGGATAATCCGTTGGGGCCTTTGCTTCAAGGTAAAAGCATAAAATGTCCCTTTGAGAGCCAGTGGTGCTGTTTCTCATTGTGTCACAAAAAAAGAATGCAACAAAACAATAGAACAAAAGAAAATAGTTGTGCTTCCTCTTTGTACCTGTGCTAAAGTTTGCCTTACCAGTGAATTATGTGGAAAACAGTGGACTTCATGGTGCATTCAGGTGCAATTAATTAAAAAAATAAATGCCATAGACAAGGGCATAAAACCAATAGTCTGTTATACTTTGTGATTCACAATTCCATAGTATGGTACAATGACATAGGTGTCAGTGGTGGGGAAAAAAAACAATTGTATATTTCATCAAACAGTGGGTTTAGGTAATTATGACCCCTATATTCACTCTGGGCTGCTGGTGAAAGTTGTCTAAATCTGTTGAAGAGGGGCTGATGTCCAGACAATTAATCTGAGTTTCTGGTGATTATACACTAATAAAAACATATATATGAATGTCATATTCCATTTCTGCCAGAACTGTAAATCCCCCCAAACCCTTCACATGGTCCTTTAAATTATTTTGTCACTCATAGGAAATACTTACTTATCCTCTCTGAGTGGAGTAAAAACAGAGGAAATAACATGTTATAGAAGTAACAGGGGAGAAATGGTAGGATAATACTCAAGCAACTCTTCAGGCAGGTCTACAAGTCTTTGACAAAATCCCCTGACAGAAATTATTGAATTTGAATGACTCTGGAGATCGAATACCCCTTCCCTATTTAAAATACTGTACAAATCTCATATATTACAGTATGTGACACCAATCAGAGATCCACTGGGCCGTAGAGAGAGATTTAAATCACTGTCATATCATCAAACAAATCCAGGTGCATGCTGAGCTACCAGACTATCCTGAACCCATTCACTTCAGCCATGGCTTTCAGCATAGTAAAAAGCACTGAACTGTGTAATTATGGGATTATTGAAGCTTTGGCTCTGTGCTAGTGCTGGTAAACAATTGAAAAGGGAAACAGCTCGCAGATATATTGAACTACTTACGGCTTCTTCCCCTCCAGTGTGTTAAGGTGGGTCTCCAGGGACTCCAGAAGACTTTCTGGGGCCTGTAGAATAACAAAGAGAGGGTTATACAACAGGGACTTATGCTGTTGCCAACACATAAAAGTTAGGTATGGCCAGGGAGGGCTGACAATACTAATTATACTCCTCAAAAGAACACAGTGGGCCTGTGGCTATGAGTCTACAGTCCATTAGAGGGGCACAGTCAAACAGAAACACTGAAGAAATGAGTAGTTTCTATATATTATAGCAGTCAGGTATAGAGGTGTCTGTCCAGACTCAAATGTAGCCATGACAGTTGGCAAAACTATAAATTTAGATGTTGCTGCAAAGGGGCTACAAGTTCTAAACATGGATCCTTCAAACCAATGGCAGCACAGAAGGTGGATACAGTAACCAATTTCAAGACTCATGTCATACCTTCAGTATCCAAATAAATATAAAATGTGGTGTCCCATTTTGATCCAGAAATGTGTCTGCAGAAAATTATGATGTCACAATGAAGTTGACCTTTGACCTTTTGAATATAACATGCTGTTATCTTATCCCATTAGTCATTTGTGAGAAATGTTATAATAATAACCATGGAACCTTGAGTCATGAGTTGGCCTTTGACCATCAAAATCTAATCAGTATGTTTTTAGTCCAAGAATTCTCTCCTGAGATAACAGATATTCAGAATATTCAAATGAACATAGACTTCACAGCACTGTCAGGAGACCTGACTCTATTCTCTGTTTCATTCATCTGTGAACTTAAGTCTGTCAATGTGTTTAAAGCTTGACACATTGGTGTAAACACTGTTTATGCTACCTCTTAGTGAATTGATTTAAAAATATGATTACATAAACTGCTACCCAGTTGGCACTCAATTTCCAATTGCAGATTAACAGCACCTGCATGCAAATTCTGAAACTTGCTGCATGATTGTTTCAAGAGAGAAACTGATGCTTTTCAAAATCCCAGTTTGGCCTTCACCTCCTGGCATTTTTCTACCTTGACATTATTGCAAACTTGTGGTCTTGGCTAACCGTAAAGTCATGCATGTAGGCCTGTTACAATAATTACAATATCGACTTATCATGCTCAGCAAATGTTAATGAGGTTTTGGCCATAAATCATACGATATAATATATAATAAGTTATTTTTAGGGTGAACTTGTATCATTATGCTACGATTTTTATTACCGGTACATTAGGGGCACGAAATGGTCCCATAAAAAAAAAATTATATAGTTTATTGCATACATTTCAACAATATCTGGTCTAACAACATGTGTCAGGCCCACATGTATGTATCCTGATGAGCTTCACTTCATGATGCATCTTGTGTTTTCACATTATGATATGCTTCCTTGATGAATATCTACATAAGTAAACCTTCACAATCCCAGGCTGGGGTTAATGGGTTTCAACATTTTTTGAGTGCCAACCAAATGTGTTTCCAGCATTGCATTTTAAAAAAGAAAGAAGGGGATAAAGCAGTATACAGAGAAAACTAACAACAAATAAACAGCATCAGGAAGGAAATCTTGAAAAAAGGTTAATCTCAATGCCAATAAAGAGAGCAATTATCAAGCGACCATGATGCAAAGCTGCATGCTCATCAAGATTAAATGGGACATTATCACCTCCTGGCATGCAAGGAAAAGGAGAGCACAAAAAAATAGAGGTCAAAGCTAATTCAGACAGTAAAATAAGTCACTGATTCACTTTGCTTAATTCCCTGCTCCATTTCCTGGATCCATCCTTTTAACACTGTCTGGTCAACTATCCCTAAATCTTTGAGAGACAAATAAAAGGGAGGGAGGGAGAGACTGTGATTTTTTAGTTGTTTTTTTTGTCGTGACACTGAGAGGGATGGGTATTGCATTTATCATTCAGGCACGTTAAAGTGTCTGTCCTCACCACCAAGATCCATGAAGGCTCTTCTGCAGACAAGGGACTGAAATTAACATCTCTATCACTGGAACTCTCTTTCAGACATATACAGGTGAAGTTCTCTATAAAAATTGCTGAACCATCTCTCTGTGGATCAGCAGCAACAGGCCTTCAGGAATATGATTTGATATGATGGACTCTGCCATCATTTGCATAGTGTTTCCTACATCAACTCACTGAACTAACAACATAGCACGCAAGTAGACATGAGTGATGACATAACAACACTTGTACAAAGTCACTCAGATAGCCATATCATTCTGTCTTGTTTGTGCTGATGTAGACCCTCCTCCTGCAAGGGATAAGACTAAACACTGGTGGCTCAGACTTAGATTAATTCATGATGGTTTGAGGGATCTGGGAGATTTATATAGTTTGCTCTCCCTGACACATTAATCGAACCTTATCACCAATGCAGTTCTCATTTTTTGTCTGGCTTTAAAGACATGTAGGTTGGGCTCATCTTAAGATGAATGATGTTATCCTGCCTATTTATGGCAAAGTATTACTTAAGATAACTTAAGATAAACGATGGCCTTATTTAAACAGGTGGACAGATTTTCAAACTACTGTTAACCCTCAACACCACAGAGCTCAGCTTAGAAAGCATCAGAAATTAAAAGCTGATTTCTTTGACTCTTTCACTACAACTGACTTAAGGCAACTGAAATGGTACAATTATCTCTTACGAACTGAAAACACTGTAGCAGGTGATTAACTGTGACCTAATAACCTGGTTTAATCAGACAGCATTTCAGCATGCTTCTCATGCAAGTCATACATACTGCCATGTCTGAAAGGTTAACCTCCGCTATAGAGTTTCCACAACCTGGGAATTATTCAGGAAATCAGGTTTCACATCCTGGGAATCACAATCAACAGCGGCATCAAACTCAGGGATCAAAAAAGCAAAAATAATCTTCACAATAACTTCATAGCTGTTATGGAAACTCTTTAGCACAATTTGAGGATAACAATCTGCTATGCGTCTATTCAAGAGTTGAACTAAAACTCTGTTTAGCTCAGTGTTTCAGCAGCATGAAACAGCCGCCCGGTCAGCAGCATTGCTCAGCATATCACAGCTTATCCAATCGGCTCTTCCAGTCACATCATCCCACTTCATCAGAGCGCCTGATGTCTGTCTGCTGGGTGTGCACTCGCTGTGCAGTGTGCTTCAATACAGTGCACTCAAAGAGAGTTCAGAAATACCCTAAGCTGTTTGCTCCACAAAGCTAGCTCTGTGCTCACTACTCACACTCTCAGCCTGAATGATCAATCTGCATCTCTGGAAGTGAAAAGAGAAGGAGGGCACGGGGCCGTCAATCACCCAACAACCACAGTTGTATGGAGAATGGAAGTGCACATGGGGGCACAGTGGGATATGCCTCCTTGGTACAACATAGTGTGGCCGTCTGTCTTATCATTACCAAAGAGGAGCAATAACGGTGAACACAGCAGGAGATAAAACAGATGGTGGCATTAGACATGCAGTATAGTTAGAAAAAAACACAATACTGACATGCTCTGTTAGTTTTTAGCTGAAAAAACGGAAAGGATCCAATAATAACAAATTATTGAAAATAAAAGAGCCCTATCAGTCTTACCTGAGTGAGTTCAGGTATGTCATTTTTGTCTATTCCCACTGTCTGTAAAACAAGAGGGGGACATTTAATTGCAACAGTTACAAACAGGACGAGATTTAACTGCTGTTCAGTGACATAATGAGCTCTGCAGGATACCTCTGCGATTTTGAAGAATTCTGACACCCGGGTCATTCGTGTCAGGAACCTTTTGTAGATCTCCAGCCCGTCTTTACACTGGCTTCTCTTCATCTGGAAAAATTTTTCTGGGTGACAGAAATGATGAAATGTGTAAGTTAAAACAAATCTTATGACATTGTTTTTTACTCTTACTCCTCTGTGCTTAAGAGCTGCAATGTTGTCTCAAAACTATTAAAAACATGAGACAGCCATGTTCCTTCATTACCATAAACCCAGACACTTTAATTAGTCTTCCCATGTACAGTGTTCTGCTGCTGTAAATACTCACCAGAGCACTGTGGCTAAAAATAGTCCCCAATAAATGCATAATTTACTCCTGTTTGAGTAACGTAGTGCAGTACTCAGCTATTTAAGAAAATAACTTAGCCTTCTTTAAAAATAGAATATGTATTTGTGACCTGTTTCTGTTGTCTGTGAGTAGTGGAGCTTTGTCTGTGAGTAGTGGAGCTAATGAAACAATTTTGAGATGTACTAACACACTGATGGAATGGCTTGAAAACATTATCCTTTAACAGGGTTTAACATCTGTTCCTGGATTATTGGATTAATCCTGTGATAAAGGGGAAGCAGTGGTCCTTTACCTAGCAGGTTAATGATGCCGTCATTGTAGCAGGCATACAATTTGATCAGATCTTTGAAGAGCAGGAGAAAGCAGGCATTTATCACACCGTTGTTCAGTTCCTGTGCATGCACCTGGAGACAGATAAAAACATTGTAAAACATTGCGTTAAAGATGAAGGAACACAAACTAATTTAGAAAAAGGTGTATTAAACAACAACATCAACACTGACACAGCCTACATGTTTTGCTTCAATAATAGAAGATATGATTAAATTCAACTCTCTGACTGTGGTCCCCCATGTGAAAGGGACTGTAATTGTCATGTTTTCACAGATGCTGCTAAAGCTCTGTCGAACCCATTTGGAAAACTGTGTTTATCCCTCAGCATATTCAGTAACCTTGTAAAATGACTTTGTTCCCTATTAGTGTGTGTCACTCACTTCAAAATCCAGCAGTGCGTCGATCTGGCTCTGCAGGGTGGGCATTCCTTTCAACAGCTTCTCTACCGTCATAGTCCTCATCACGCCCTCGGCTCTGAGACAGAGGTAAGTAGATAAAGTTAGGTTTAAGCAGCAGCTCTCAGACAAAAAGACTCAGATAGATCCATACAGTGCCTCTCTTGTTAGCACATGTCTGTACCTGCCAAACATAAAGTATCCACCAGTGTGACTGATCTGGATTCTTTAGTCTGCATTTTTACTTTTCAGTGCCAGCTCTGTAGCCAGAGGGACCTTGTGTCTGCCAGCTAAACAGAGCTGTCCACCCTGTAAGCATGAGTAATAACCCACTCTGTATTCATCTCTACACTCAGTGGGCTACATGCAGTAAAGCCATGCACTTGGCCTGACACTGGGCAGGAGTCCATCCCACGCCCAGTGGGATACGTGTTATTCTGATGGATGTGGAATTCAAGTGAGAAAGGAGCATTTCAGGTCCTGCGTAAACTAACAGAGCTGAAATAACAGCTCTATAATAAAACCGAAACAGTCATGCAGGGCGGTGACGTGAGAAATGAGAAACGTTACCCTTTCTTGACTCGGACAAAGTCAAAAGCCATCTGTCTGTAGGCGAAGGCCTTCTCGTTGAGATAGCGGCTGTAGCGTCTGATGAACGTGGACATGTCGTAGCCTGAGGAGGACACACTCATATGTTAACACGTGCACTGTCTACAATGTCAGCTCAGTGCAGGGTATCAGTTATTCCTTCATAAAACTATGTAAGGCATCTTATGGCAAAGTTTCTTAATTCCAGAAATTCAGTATTATATGGTTTTGCATCACACACCTGTTATGATCTTAAATAAACAGTTTGTCAATTTTCTTTTTAACTACTGTCGTAAAACTCCATGCCAGTATTTGTGATTATGAAAACCAGGAGTTAAACTGGAGATAAGACATCATCTTAAACCTGTGTTCACACCTGAAACAAAAAAAAAGAAAAAACAAACAAAACAAACAACAATTTTCATGCTTTTTTTTAACTTTTTTTTTTTTTAACTTTTTTTTTGTATTTTTGGGTTCACAATTTTGATCCAGTAAGACCAGGAAAAAATGATTATCTGATCGTGTAGTTGAGGTTGTGCTGAAAATAATGACACCAACATGGCATGATAAACATGTATATGGTGGCAGTGGCAGAATGAAATGTATGTGTAATACTGTTTATTTAAGCAGTAGAACACAGCTAGCATGGCTTCATTGAAATGCAAATATATCTTAAGCTTTAGCTTTGGTGTTGGTACATGGTATCTTCACGTCAT
>JAOWBC010001592.1:4870564-4882375 GCA_028566105.1 Hypoplectrus providencianus
ACTACAAGAACATGATTACTACAGTGACACATATGATGATAAACACACACACACACACACACACACACACACACACAGTGCTGATGCTTATTCACTGGCTGCATTTATACAAAACAGAGCATGCTAACATGAGGGGAGGTTAAGAAATCTCTTCCCTGGAGAAATGGCGAGCTACATTAGCGCCCCTCCTCCCACCTTCTTCACACTTTCCTTCTCTCTGTTCAGTCAGTACCCACTCTATTATCATCAGGGACACTATGACAGCAAAGCCCTGGCTACAAACAAACAGGTCCCCAGAGACGGTCTACGTATATCATCTTGTTAGTCAGAACTGCAGGGTTCACACACACGTTTATGACAATGTCCCTTTGAGCTTTTGTGTCTATATAATGGAAAAAACATTGAAAAAAAAAACACTGTGTCACATTACTTACACACGAACTGAGCTTGTTTGTGAAATGTGTCCATGTACGCGTTTGTTTGTGTGTGGAAAGGACAACATTATCCCGTTGTGGCCCATTACACCACATTTTAACCTTTCCCCTGACACCTGCTGTATCGATAAGAGAGGTCAATGCTGTTATCTTCATATCACTAAATCTATTCTGCTCTGTTCCCAATGCATGCTGGGAATTAAGCCCCCACTCGATGATTTTAAGCAGGGAACAGTGGGCATGAAAGGTAAATAACTGACTAAATTGATCGCAGGATATTACTCTGTGTCTCTTTAGTCTCCATTGACAACATTATCTGTCCTGCTCTCTACTATTGACTGTATTAGAAAACATTATATATCTTTCTCTGGCATCGCTGGATCAACATCTCCCTTTCTGTCTCTTGTGTCATCTGTAATTCAGTGGCAGCTTGACTTCTTTGATGGGCTATAAAGCAGCATCTGTTTATCTCTCTGGGTTGTCCCTTGTTGGCCATTCAGAGCGTTCTCCTTTCTTCAGCTGTCAGGACATAAATTGGGTCAGGGGGTCAGGACCAGTACGCAGAAGGCCAGTCCCCTTGCTAATTCAATGAATGCTGTTGAGGCCAAAACCTACAACTATGAAGCAAAAGCAAAAATGCTTAGGGTATTGTGCAGATAAAACCTTGGAATGAAGTACAGCCAGATGCATATAGAGCTCATCTCAATATTTTTTTGAAGTAAATAAAATAAAGCCACTTGAGGGCAGTCTGACAAGCCATTAGCACAACAATGACACAGGGTCAACTTATAGAAATAGTCATTATGTGTTATCAAAAGGCTACCCATTAACACAACCAGATGATATTTATATAAATTAGCTTTCACTCAGTGTGCAATGGAAGTCCAATGTTTATTCACTGTCTAGATGCTAAATGCTCCACAGCCAGTCGCTAACTGCTGCCTGCCGTTTGGTGCTATGGCAGGTTGCATAACTCCACAAGCCTTTGGTCACCACACTGATGAGAATGCTGACGAACAATCCAGTAAAGCCAGGATGTGATTTGCTAACGAAAAAATGTTTTTGCCAGGTGTAAGATAACACCCATTGCCATTTGACTCACCGGTCATTGAAAATATTGATCTACTAGTGAAATATTTAATTGCCCATTGTAATGATCATTTTCCCCAAAATTCAGCCTAACAAATTTTGAACTTTTTAAAACTTTTGAGAATTCTCCCATAACTCCAGTGAACTTCTGAGGGTTTGAGCAATGCCTGTCAGAATAGCAATCGCTATTTTGGCAGAAATTGAAACATGTATTGGTCAATTAAAAAAAAAAAAACTTAACCTGTATCCGCTGTTGAACAATCTAACCGCAATACAAGTATGCTGATATATTTCCACATCTTAACACTCATAACATGGCTGAATAAATAGAGTTCAAACTACAGCTTGCACTTACATGCATGAAAGGCAGGCTGTGCTCCTGCTATGGTGTGTTTTTGAGCAGGTAATTGTGTGAGTCAAATGAGCAGCAACACCCTTCACTGTCCCATATTACATCTGACAGCTTCACAGAGCAAACAGCCTTCCAGTATTTCTCTTCTTCCGGTAAACCACATTACAGCGGTCAGTGGATTCATTCATTCATTCATTAATTCATTCATTCATTCATTCATTCATTCATTCATTCATTCATTATTTTGTGTTTTCGAACAGAACCTCACCTCGTTGCCATGCACCATGAGGTGGTGTGTGGTGATCAGGGCCTTGAAAACCACCACCCAGCTGGCGTTGCCGGCCCTCTCCATCAGCGTGTCAGCCATCTGGGGGACGTTCACATTGGTCTCCTGGGTGGCCTGGATCAGGTCTGAGAAGCGAAGAGAGGAGGAGGAACAGGAGGTCAGGTGGTGGATGTTAGCAGGGGAGTGACTCTGCACAGGTACACTTTGTGCTGGAAGGTTTTTATACAAGAAATGATAACAGATGGGTGGGAATTGACAAACAGGAGTGTGCTAGAAATAATGCGGTGGCACTGGGACCGGGATTTGTGGCATTTTACAGCACTCTCTTGCATCCTAATTTGTTCTTTTATTCACCATATGCATTTCCCAGAGCAGTGTTTCCTTAAAACAAGCAAAACATATGCAATATGAATGAGATATTTCTGTGCTAAGGATCAACTTTTTAAACTTTTAAATGTAGCAGCAAGGTGTTCAATCTCATTAAAAGATATCGTAACTTGCATAGAAATCTATCTTAGTGACAAAGCCTATTTCAGCTCACTTTCGTTTGCCTATGCTCGGACTAAAAATTACAGCGTAAAATGTCTGAATGTGTTAATTTCTCTTATTTTGACATGAGATGCCAACATTTTAGACTTACTGTAAGCATTTGGAGCTAGTGTTTCATTAGAATGGCCTCTGGATGCTGCCATTCTCCATCTTAATGAAATGTTTTTAGATAAGTGCTTCACATTATGTCACCATTGCCTGGTGTGAGTCACGCTGATTGCTGCTGCTCTGTTCCTTTCTGCAGCCAGTCATTAATACTAGCATGGGAGGAGGGGGAGTGAAGTCTTCCAGGCCAGAGAAATAGAAAAGAAATAAAAGGGAGGAAGGAAGTGCAATGAGACTTTCAGACTCGGATTCAGCCAGATAGACAGATGATGCTGAAGGGGAGACTGTGAGGTTGTGAGAGACTGACGTCTCGGTTGATATCGTGATTCAGAAATAAGACCTAATGTAATATAGCAAAATCTCTAGATTTTTGACTCCATAAATCCATGTTAATTCAATGATGATGGATGAAAAATTATCATCATTCCTGGGAAATTAAGGTAATATGCTTATAAAATAATCTACGCTGCTGTTTTATACTTAACTGTTAAGAGTGTCACTGATCAGTCAGTCGTGCAGTTTGGATGAGGCTAGCAAGCACTGACATTAGCAGAGGTTCAGTGAAGGGAACATGTAGTTTTTAGCTCAGAGGCGTTAAAGCCTGTCTGTCATGTCAGCTACATGTCACTGAGAGCTGCAGGAGATGGCACACCTGTAGCTGCCTGGCCCACATTTTGTCATTTATGCTCAAATCTAGAATAAAGTTGTAGAAAGAACTGACTTGGATTCAAATTTTCATCCATGGCATAAATATGAACATGTTTTATTACAATATGTCCTGTTAAAAAATATATCAAAAGTAATTTAAGCACTGTGCTATGTTGTGATAATGACTTAATAAGAAAATGGACATAACATGAACATAATTGTCAGTGGCTTCACAGAGGATGAGCTTTTTAAGTCACAACATTTTCGTTGAAGCTGCACTAATTCACTTTTTACCATGTGTGATGTAACACGACCCTACAGAGAATTATCACTATGCAGTTTCCCTCAGTTCTATGAAGCATTTATACATGTGTTAGCTCATGTATACATATATGTATTAGCTTATGTTGAACAAAAAGACAATCTATCAAAGCTAAACAAACCTTGCTTACACATAATAAAAAAGACCAATCTGTAGTTGTTTGTTCTTCCTTCTGTGCATCAACATCTGTTAGTTAACTGTAAAACTCCCAGAAGTGTGAGCTATCATCCCTGGAAAAACCTGAGGCCATTTTCTTCAGAGAGAGCATTAGGATTGGGGTCAGTAGGTGTGTATGTACAGTGACTGACAGAGAGGGACAGAAAATGTGACCGGCATCATTTTAAAAGCCTTTATTTAGCTGAGCAGCACAGTAACTTCGATTGACTTCTGAGATTCATTAATAGTGTCAGATCCATCCTGCACATTTACTGCCAGCAGACTGGAAGGCAGCTGAGAGGTGTCTATTGAATTTTCCTCCCCAGCCTAATATAGACTAAATGGCAGTAACTCACACCTCGTACACATCACACATGGAGGAATCTGACAGGCTCATATGAAGCAATGAGCAATCTGGGGTTTGGGAACTGTTTACTTTGAAATACGACATGGTATACATGTTAATATACAACTCGAAATACTGTTTAGATTTGATACATGATGATAAAATAAAATATAATTTGAACATTTTTGGTGGAATGCATAGAATGTAAAATTCATATTGGTTTAAATACAAAAAACCTTCAATAAATGTTTGAGAATTTTTTTTGATACATACCTTTATCCTGTATCTAGGCCTTTATCCTTCAAAATCTGGCTGCAAGCCTAGAATCTTTAAAATGATAATATCTCCTAAACATAAAGTGAACAATGGCAAATGCGACTGACAGTTATGGATATGGTTGAAAGGTAAACTATGCAGGATTTCACGTGGAAAAAACAACAAAAAATGTTGAGACATTGACAATGTTTGTAGAAAATCTTCTCTCTTAATCCTTGCTGATGACCCACTTGAAGTATGTTGTTTGTTTCTGTATCTTCAAAGACTGGCTCTCTGTTAATTATAATGACGATAGATATTGAAACTGGAGTTAGCTTATTCTTTCTTTTACCATTGATGAGGGGCTGGTTAAAAATACAACAGTTCCTTTAAAAGTATGGAGGGGTTGACTAATTGGTAGAAAAGCTTATGTGATCCACCTCTGAAGAAGTGTCGTAGGATTAAGAAAAACTGCTGGTATGATTTTCATTAAACTTTGTGAAAGGGTTGCTGCATGGGCCAGGGAGGAACTCATTAAAATTTGGAGAGGATCCCAATCATAGGTGTATTTTTTTACTTTTGGTAACAGTGCGAGACAGGGCATGGCCTTGCCAGGGGTCTGCACACTATGAGTGCCCTTCTAGTTTTGTTTATGTTCATGTGTTTGCATTCCAATCACTACTATCTCCAACCCTGATTATATTTTTCTCATTTGTATGCGCCAGCAACAATCTACAGAGGCTGGATTACTTTATGTTGAGACGCAGCCTTAGGATATAGTGAGCATCCTTGACAAAAACGTGAGTCTTTAGCAAAAGGATATCAAATACTGACCAGTAATTTTCATTCCACGATGGTCCAAGTTTGAAACAACAACCATAAAGCTGCCTGCGTTGCTTTGCTTTGCATTGACTTTCAACAGGAACTGCAACTGTTGAGGATGATAATAATGTTTTGGGGGAATGTTTTGACTAAAAAATGAGAGATTTCTGGTTAATCACATGCTTCTATTCCCGTGAATAAAACATCCAGTAGCCCACAGTAGATGGCATAAGGAAAAGAACTGCATGAATAATCATGCAAAATTTCATTCAAGGTCACTTTACTTTGTCAGTCATGCTTAGAAGTCTGCTAGCCATTTTCTCCCTCCATCATGCTTTCATCATGTAGTCATAATTGACGTGCATGTCCTTTTCTGTGGTAAGGCAGCAGATACACACACACAGATACATGCACACATACAAAGTGAGAGAGATAATCCCTACAGGGATGATGAGTCAGCAGCCTGCATCAGCCTACGTTTTCATCTCTCCGTGTCTGTCGCTCTCTATCTCAGTTTGTCTTTGGGTCTGTCTGCCTGTCTCTCTCTGTACTTCCCATAGTAAGGTTCAGTGTTTCTGCCAGACTCTGAGACTAACTGCATATCTATTTGCATTTAAGATTCAGATAAATATCTGCCTTAAATTTACTGTGAGTACAATAATAAGAAAAAACTGTACAAGAAATGTCATCTTTTCAGCAGATTTGTTGCCATTGTCGCCTTTGAACCACACTTGTTAATCAAATAGTTTTTTCATGCTAAGGCCTCTCTTCTTCTTCTATCAGGACAATCCTGATCACAGTAAACAGCATATGTAGTGTGTTATGAACCATATTGATAAATCCTTTCGTGGACTCACTATTCACTGAATCACTGATATTTCCAACAGTGAACTAAAATTGTTTAATGTGAAAATATGCTGGATAGAGTCTTTGGAAATATTCAACCATGCAGTAGAACAAGAATCCTAATGAGACACAGAGAAAGAGGCAGAGAGGAGAGTCTCCGTTCTGATTGAGATGCTGAACAACAATTCAGCAGGAACTCCTGACTCACCAGCTCCCCCCCACCTTCTTTTCAATTATTCATTTGTGTGAGTGTGAGTAAGAAAGAGAGATATGTGGTCCTTCTCAAGCGCTAGCACACACAGATAGCCACGCTGACTAACAATTACTTGCATGGGTACATCCATATTCTGTATGCTGCAACATACAGCTATTCCAATCATAAATGCAGTATGTATATGGGACATTTCTCAATATAGGGTGTTTTATATCATGATATATTTTTTACACTTATTTTTACATAACAGTAAGCTTCTCGTTGTGTGCTGATATTAATATAACACCATTGGGGTTTTTAACCAAACTAAATGAACTCTCCTCTCTCCAGCTCATTAACAGTTGTTGTAAAAGTTCCTTTGGATTGTAACAAACATGTTCCCACAAATACCCTTTATGTTCTAAATGGTTGTTAGAAACAGAAGAGGAAAAGGAAAAAACAGGGATGCTAAATGCTAAGTCTGCATGGGAGAGAACCTTCCCTGTGATACATATACTGACACAGCACATAGTCATTTAACTGCTAAGTTTAACAAAAGGACAATCTACCAAAAGCTAAGAAAATGTTGTTTATGCATAGCACCGTCTTCTCATTTATTCATTTATGTGAGTGTGACTAGGAAAGAGACTACTGCTCCTTGGTGCTGGTACTAGGAGATAAACAAGCAACACCCGCAAACATTAGAGACAAAACATGAATAGGTTCACTGAGAGGACCAGGACATTAATTCAGTCATTTATTCCGTGGTGGGTGCTGCACCTAGATACCTTTTAATAGTCAGGAAAACCTTGTGATAAATAAAAAAAAAAAAAACTTTCAAACATTCCATACGCATTTCAAAGCCAGCCATAGAGCAGGCTCAGTGCTTTAGTACTGATTACAGCTTGTGTAAAAATACTTGACTCAAAACTTACACCTTCCCTAACATATTTCAGTGCACCTGGTTTGTGATAGAGGCTTTCTGTTTATAGTCTCCAAGCTCACACTGTAATGTGTTTTCACAGTATTTCTCTCTGGGAAAACTAAACCATAGAAATGAGTCAGGTGAGACAATTCTCAAACCTCCATGTTGTCCAGATTTGGCCAACTGTGCCAAACCAAGTCTTTTTATATGTGCACAGTAAATAGTTCCCATCATGCTGCAGTCCTTAGATTGGGTGAGGATTCCTTCCGTTTGAGTAGGTATGGGATTTATTAATTTATTTATTATCCTATTGGATAACAAAAATGTTATGAAGTTAACGCAGCGTGAAATTAGATTAAAATGAATACTAAGATCAGAGTGATCAGAACTCCAATGTCTAAAAGAGTCCAGACAGTGCTAATGGGCAAGTGCAGACAGAGCTCCATGACACCCTACTATGATAAAAGCCTGACGGGTTTGCAGAATTAGTGAGAGCTGCCATGGAGAAGTAATGGTATTAAAGGAAGAATAATTCAGTGACTTTTTCCAGCTGTAAGAGCAAATAGCCATCAACTGGTGATCACAGCAAAAGTCAAATCTACACCTAGAATGACAAGATGTACACTAGTACTTGGTATTTTGTCTGAAATGTACAAATAAAATGTATTTTTTTGTTTGTAGTAGCACACATGTACACACTCACACAGGCCAACCTCTGGCTAAGGGAGTTCATATTGCTGTTGTTACAATGTGGAAGATACTTTTTTACAGTCTAGCACAAGTACACACACTTTTGCAAAGACACACACATCCTCCCTTGCTCTAATTTACAAGCACAGCACCTGAGCCGTCATTGTGCAGCGTAGCGCGCAAACAGAGGACAACCATTGTTCTGACATGTTCACATCCACAACAATGTATGCAGTTGTAAAATGAGAAAGAAGGAAAACAACAGAGAAACAGACCTGTCTGAATATATGGGACTCATGAACAGGCATGCATGCAAACATGTAGCGCACATCTACCTTAGCTGACACACTCTCAGTGCTTCGAAATGCAACCACGCATGATTCAGCGCTCTGTTTGACATGAGCAAAATGCACACACAATGCAGCCTCATCTGTTATGCATGAAATGTCCGGTGCTATTTCAACAAAGTGAAATCGTACCATGCAACAAGCTGACACTGGGGAAAAATCATTGTCTGAAAAACAAGCAGCAATGAATTAATCCTTGAAAACATTTCCCGTGTAGCCACAGCTTATTATTATGGTTTATTCTTCCACACCAGAACTCTACTGCTGTCTAAAACCCATTATAAGCACATAAAAGAGTTCCATTCAAGTGACATATTCATTCATACAATAATCATGGCCAGCAGGGCTCTGTTTCTGCAATATCGATCTCTGGAGGGCCATTCTACGTTGTCACTGAGCATGCTCAGGGTTATGGCTCCTTGTTTGTATTCTTTTCTCCTTGCTGGGTTGCGAGGAATAAAATTAACTGGTGACGGTTATTTTAACAAAGGTATATGTAACTCAATGGAGCAATTTTATGTATATTTAATTGCTTTTTGATTAGGTCTAGTGGAGCACTACAGAGACACTACATCTTAGTGAGACAGATTCATTCCTGGCTTTGTTTTTGTAAGGGTCGAACACAGGCCGTCTCTGTGATCACATCATCACAGTCCTGCCAATACAGCATAATAAATGTGACTGAAGTACTATATGAAAAATGAGGCTAGGTGAGACACATAAATAAATGCCAAGGGTGGACTGTCACAATAAACATTTACCCAAGTCCTGTACTTACAAACAGATTTGACGTACTTGTGTTTCACTTGAGTATTTCAATTTAATGCTACTTTTTGTGTAACTAATTCTAGTTACTTTTCAGATTTATCTTCCAGTGAAAGCATCTCTAGATGCGTTGATATTGAATGTTTGTGATAAACTGAGGGATGGAGTACTCCGTCATGTTTTCTCTCAGATTTCTTTACCAAACATAATCATTTCATAGCAGCCTTTGATCAAATGGAAAAATGTAAAACTGTCATTTTAGTGATACAGAGGCCTTCCAAGATCCAATGGACTATATTGCCCCAGGAAAAAAAAGGCCTAAGCTGTGGGGGAGCTGCCGGAGCTCTGCCCAGAGGAAACATCCACCACAGAGAGCAGATAAGAAGCAGCACAACAATAAATGAAAAAAAAAAAACAAAGTATGTGAAAAAAAAGTCTCCGAGTCGTGATGTATTGTTCTGCGTAGGCACTGTGAAAAAAATGCTTAGGCGTCGGGCTCATGTTGGGAAAGTCCTGCTGTTTTTATGGCATTTAAGTGGGCCAAAACATTGGTGACATTCTTACATAAACCAACATGCATGTAAACACAACAGGCGGTGTCTAATGAATAAACCTTGACCTTGATCATTTTTCCTGAGCTCAATAAGTAAGCATTTTAAGTGTTGTGACTGGCGGAGAGATATATGCCTCTCAACAGATAGCAAACACAAACGGATAATGAAAACACAGAATGTGATGCCTTTCTCTACAAGGAGGTAAAATTACCAAAACCTTAATATAAAGCAGTAAAATATAACATGTAACAGTTATAATTATCAAAGAGCTAGGCAGCACTTTAATTCACTCTAAATAGCTTGTCAAACATTTCATACTACTATTTGCTGATAATACCTATACCAAATGTTTTGAATGCAGGAATTTCACAAGTAGTGTAGTATTTTCAAAGTGCGGTATTGCAGCTTTTACAAAGAAACAGGATATGATTATTATTTATTTTTTTCTTTTGGTGAATATTGCATAAAGACAATTTTTTGATGCAGTGAACATGGTGTCTGTAGTTGATTTTAGGTTGATCCGACATGCATCATCTTCACACAAGTAAATAGTGCACATAACAAGTGCACTATTTACTACTTTTTTGGTTGATTTGACATTTTCTTAAACTGCAGCTCTGTTTTAAGAAGTTACTCAGACTACCTCCTTCTGACCTGATTTTTAAAGATATCGTCAGTAGGAACCAATAAGCTTGGGGCTGAGTGGAAAGTATTCAGTGACTACTGCATTTCTACCAATTGCTGTGGATCATTTAACAATAAGAAAGAGCTGAATAGTGTCGGGCTTGTCCTGTGAAAGTGTCCCTTTAGCAGGTGACCCAGTGGGCTTGTATTGATCGAGAATTACTCGTGTGCTCTATTGACCTACAGTAGTCAGATAACTGTTACTTAATACCACACGAGGATGCCCTGCAGCATTTGCCACACCCAACACACAACAACCAGGACTCTGATTTCAAATAGCACCGCTTAACATATCAATAAGTGTAAGCGATATGAAAGCTACTGCGTGTGTGAATGCAGATGAAGGCACCTCAACACAAACACTGCACGACAACCATGCAATATCCTCCTTACAATTTTTCATCTCTGGATTTCTACAAATGTACCAAGGGACATGCCAAGGTGGTTACCTAGGCAACAGGCTCTCATATTTGCAGTCGCATCAAGGATGCAGCAACATTCCTTTAAAACCAAACTCACAGGTTCAAACTCCCACAGCCACAAACTGACAGGGGTCATCCAGCTGAAGCCAGATGTGTGTGAGTCATCACTGACTGTCTAAACACTGAATTCATCACTAAATTCATACAAAGTCATATCTTTCACATAGAAGCTGTCATGAGCATTTAGGCCATTTTTTAAATTCTATTTTATATCTTTTCATCATAATTAATATCAATTCCTGAATAGTTGACTTGTAAACATGAGCGTTGGTGTATTCGGTCAGCTCTTTATTTATGCAAAGAGTGCAGAGTGCAGTGCAAGCATGAGTGATGCCTTGTTGAGCTACACATGAACAGACCATGAAAGCACAGTGTATATTTATAGCTCCTCTCCCCCCTAAGCAACATACAGGGGGGAGGAAAAAAATACCCAGAATGCACTCTGTCCCAGCGTAGCATAGCACCAATGTGGTGTGGCAGCCAAACAAAGAGGATAGCATTGGGATGGAGACACGGTGGAGACTGGAAGTGACATCTGAGGAAAAAGCTGGCATGCAACACAATGCTGCTGCTACTGCTGGTGGATCCAGATAGCAGCACTGTCTTCATATCGCCGCTTTGGCTCTCTGTGACATTTCACTCTGCCATTGGTGGAGCGGTGGTGTGTTTCCTATGACGCATGTCAAGGGTAGAAAATCCCACGTTCATTCAGTTTGGGAAGGATGTGGGAAGTGAGTTGTGTCCAGTGTAAAATGTAAAATTACAGATTACATAACATTCAAATGTGAAATATGTCCCTTCTGACACTAATCACAAACATTTAAAAAAAAACATACTGTGATATAGTCGGAAAGACGTTATTTTCTGTCCATTTTATAGGACCAACATATCGTTAGCCTCATAGCATAATTGCCTAAGTCATTTTTTGGCCAAATTGAGATTTTTGCTTAACTTTACTCTC
>JAOWBC010001592.1:4897951-4932992 GCA_028566105.1 Hypoplectrus providencianus
ATAGATAGATAGATAGATAGATAGATAGATAGATAGATAGATAGATAGATAGATAGATAGATAGATAGATAGATAACTTACATTCCAGGTGCTTTTTCTTTGGAGCTGTCTGTTCATGTGTGGTGGATTTACACACAGCTCGGCAGACCTCGGATCCCGTCAGGCTGTACTGCGCCGCGGCGATGCGGTCCGTCAGCGTCTGACCCGACATCTTCTCTCCGTGGAGTCCAACCTCGGCTAGCAAGCGTCCACTCTGGTCCTACCCCCCCCCACACACACACCGAAATGAACGGACGGTCTCAGTAATCCCAGCTGCCAGCGAAAGCACCGCAGAAACACAGCACTAGAAAAGAAATAGTAATAATAGACCACTTTCTATCAAATGGATTTGAGTTGCATAACAATACAGGAATTGGCAGAGTCCCAGTTAGTTTTTGTTAGATCTGCATGCGTTTCTGGAACAATCATGAACTGACTTTCTTCCCCGGACCAGTGTCCTTTTAAAAAAAATAGTCTCTAGGCTCAATAAGCGAAAATATCCAACTGCAAAATCCTACTCCAGGTTTTAATTGAGTGTTTTCCTTTTATTTTCGATCAGTTCCTTACTGTTCCGTGTTATTTGTCGGCCAGCCTCCCTGACAAAACGCTCCTCTCCGGATGATGCGTGTCGCTGCCTCCCCCCTCCCTGTCTTCCTTCCTCCAGCCTCCTGGATAATCCTCACCACCACCACCACTCCGACAGTCCTTGTGTATCAGCGGGGCGTGCAGGGGAACATCAGGTCCTGGAAGGCATCCTCATCCCCCACCACCCAGTGCAGCGGTTTGTCCTCCTCCCGTGCTGGGTGTTTCCTCTCTGCTGCGGCCCACCGTCAGCCTGCAAGCCCCGGCGATGCGCGCTTCAACCCGGGTCGTTGGATGGCGGTTCCCCTAGTGGATTTACATCCTCTTGTTTATTTTATTATTAATTTATTTAGATGTCTCAGCCCGCCCCGCCCCCTTCTCTGAGTCAGGTGACGCAGTATTACCAACCCTGCTGCTGCCTCTTTTATCGCGAGAGTGGGGAGGAGACGCTAGATGGAGGTTGGGGAAGGGCTGAGGACATGAAGGGTTAATTAAACTACTCTACAGCCAAGCTTGATTCCTGCCATGCTGCTTCCACACTATGAAGGTCATATGAAGCGTGCTGCTCCAGTTAGCACTGTAAAACTGCAGCCAGTCTGCCTCTGTCCCTGTCCCTGTCCATGGTGCTGATGTGGTCCCCTTAGGAGTAGTCTGTTACTTACTGGACTGATCGTAGTGAAGGCACTCAGTTTTGGAACAATAACTCAAAATCTGTTATTGAGGTGGGGCTAGCTTATTTGTTTCCCCAAGGGATCAATAAAGTTAATCTTTATTCATAATACATAATAACTTAGGTGTGGACTGTCATTTGTGTGAAGTGAGTAATCTTCCCTGCTGTATTGAATTGGAGTTTAAGTTTAACATAGCAGAAAAATTCAAAAGTAAAGTATAAGTACTTCAACATTATACTTAATTTCTGTACTCTGAGTATAATTATTTAGTTACTTAAGCAAAAGCACAGAGGTTTTATCAGCAATATGTACTTTAGTATCAATTGTTGAGTACAACAACAACAAACCTGTGCTCTCAATATGCTCTTTATCAACATTCCTCTAAATGACAATATTAAAATCTTCATGAAGATAGAATTTATTGCAGACTGGTTGTATGAGGCATTCTCATTTTGTATAAACCCTTGCCTTGGGCTGTTTTAAATGGATTTTTATATCTTTAGGACCATATTCCACAAAATGAAATATGCACAGTGGACCCAAAGTACTCAGAAAGAACATGTGGAATATGTGATCATCTCAAAGACCCAGCAGCGTGTCTACTCCATTGTGTTTTAGTCTGTAAGTAGAATTTTACAACTTAAGGGAAAACAAGTAAATGTTCTGTACATACACAGTTTGGTCCAGTGGTTCCAACCCATTGCTGGGATGATCCGAGGGATTGTGAGAAAAGAAAAAGATTTTGAACAGGTGGAAGAAAGGCAAAGGGTTGGGAACCACTGGTTTTATCTCTAACAATCCATTTGATTTTAAAGCTCATTCTATTTATGCTCAACCTTGCCCCAAAAAACAGGGAATTCTGTAACAAAAACCTGTAAATAGAGTAAGAAGATTTCCTTCCTGCAATCAGACTAAAATGCTATTTTGCCTCATTTTACTGAATGGTTTGGGAGCTATAACTAGAGAATATATTGCACAGTATTGTGTAAATGCATTTTAGTATCATAACCACAGAGACAATGCTCGTTACCTTCCCATTAGAAATCTTTATTAAGTCACATCAATATGGAATGGCACAGCATCTTCACATGAAATGTTAAAAGTCAGTCATCAAAGCTGCTCCATATATACAAATAATTAAAATTAAATACAATAGGTTTTGAAAAGTAAAATAATTATTATAAATACAAAAAAATGTACAAACTATTTTCCCCATTTGTATTCCCTTGTTTAAATGTACAAGTTGAGGTTTTCACTAGTGTTGATCAGTTGTGTTTTAGTCCCCCGCCCTCCCCTCGCTGTGTTCTCACGTCTTGATGAGACCCTCAAGAAAGTCTTTTTCCACCATCTCCTCGATGTTCTGCCGAGCTCGACTCCAGAACACTTTCTGGCTCTCCAGTTTGTGCCCTTCCTTGTGTCCAGGAAAGGAGGCGTCTGCGGGGTTGTGGGCGTAGGTGGGACCTGTGCGGCTGCTGGCCTTGCTGTTGAACACCTGGCTGAGCAGGTTGAAGAAGGGTAGCAGCTGCTCCATGCTGCGGATCACATAGAGGGTCAGCATCAGGTGACCTGGCTCCCAGGACAGGGTTCGGGTAGAGCAGTCCTCCTCTGGATTTTTCTATTGTAGAAGAAAATATAAGGACATGTCAGTCAAGTAGGAACATTTATGTGTGTGTAAGCCCATTTCTGATAATATGACAAAAAAACAATGTAGTATCTGGAAACACTAGGGATTATGTCGATATTACTACCTTTACATCACACAACAATACATTGAATCCATATATGGACCATGCAGCAGGTAATGGGACAATGTAGAGGAGTATTAATGAAATGAGCTACAACTTGCAAAAAGAGGCTCCTTTAATGAGCGTGCCCCTGAACATATTTTCTGGAAGTGGCAGTCATTTGTCTCCATCACTTAGTAACCTTGTGTAGACAGGGAGGGAGATATACCTTGGCTCGTTTCCTCAGCAGCTTAGCCAGTCGGACCACGTATGGTTTAAACTCTCTCTGGTGAGTCCCCTGGCGTCTCACTTCCAACCCTGAATCATCTGAAGCCTCTGGGATGAAGGCCCAGCGGTACCTGAAATGAGGCAAGACCCATTCAGAAATAACACTTTTTCATCTATTTAAAAAGTCACTAGAGCTTTAGAAGGGCTGATATCTGAATGCATTATTCATTTGTACATTTATATATCCTATTCACATACAGAGATTGGGCATTTCTTTTAGTGGGCATTTCATTTCTTTTCATGATCCTTGCTGGAATTATACACTCCTCCTCCCTAACTAATTATATCTACAATGGCTTCGTAATGCAGCACAATCACAAAACTCTTTGGACCCCTTCTTGTCTGTACTGACATCTGGAACTGAGGCAGGCTCTCAGGAGGCAGGGCCAAAGCCAAGTCCAGAAGCTTGCAGGCAGACAGGTAGAGGTTGAGCCAGCGCTGGCTGTTGTAGGAGGTGGAGAAGCCGTTTCCACCAGAATAGGTGGTCTCCAGCCCGGCCACGGACGGCCCTGACGTCCTAGACATGGATGGGAGAGGACAGATCATCAGAGGACGGCATGAATAATTCATTTGATGTTAATTTTTTGCTACATTCAAGGTCGTAGTGTCAACAGATGAAAACCTTGATATGTCTTCATCAGCTGTTAGCTCCTGCTCCATCAAAAGAAACACCTGAACCTGCAGGGAAACAGAGGTACAATGTCAAGGTCAAAATATGTAGAGGACTGAAAGAAAAAGTACATTAAGATTCAAAAAGTGAATGAATGACAGATACTGCAGCAAGCAATGTTGTAGTTCTCACCAGTTCAGTGATCATGGTGGGCCACAGAGAGGTGAGGTGTTGAGGAGACATGCGCAGCAGCAACACCCTGAAGAACAGGAACACCTGAGCATGAAGGATGGGCACCTGAGGCAGACGCAGGCTCTCTACCAGACGCTCTGGAGAAATAGTGTGACAAATATATTAAATGGGAAATACACCTTTTGGAAAAATACTTTACATTCCAACACGGTTAAGTAAAAGAAAGGTTAGGAGGGGTTTCATTAGGTAGGTACTTATTACCTCCGCCTAAGGAGGAGGTTATGTTTTCTATTACTAGTTTGTTTTCCTACAGTAGATGGTGGCCAACACAGCCCCAGCTTGAGGCAGGCCGACATACTAATATGGAAGAAAAGCAGTGTGCTGCTGTGCAGGGGGCAGAAGCAAAACATATTGCAGCGAGCTAAAAATAGGCCCAACTAAAAAAAAAGAAGTTTAAAAGTAAGTTATATTAAGAATACTTTCACACCTTTGATACCCATTTTTTCAGAGGACAGTTTTTTTATATGTTAATAAAAGTGCTGCCCCTCTACCACAGCAGTGTGTTGTTCAGCTACTGCAGGTAATACATTACAGTTAAGTAGAATTCCACTGCAAAAAAGTAATCCACCCATTCAAGCTTTTTATGCTATGGAAAACGCTATACGTGGAAAACTTTCACCTGCCCAAGGACTACAGATGAGAAGAAGAGAGTAGTTAATTCTGGAACAAAGCATGTTTTCTCTTGAGATACAGACTTTTTGTAAATGCTCCCTGATATAAATACATTTAAGAAACTGAAGTAAACATCACAAAGTAAGAGTGTTAACCACCGCTTTCTCTGTACACACTTGTACATGTACAGTATATGTGTGTACTGCCTACCTTGTATGTCTGGCAGGTATTTCTGGTACTGATCCACTTCACTGCTGTAGATGGTGAAAGCCAGGCGTTTGAGCAGCATGGCTCTCTGCTCCAACTCAGCATCTCTGTTGGTGAACAGACTCAGGGAGCTGCTCTGGGCTACAGCCACACGGGCTGAGGGGAGACACACACAGTCTTTATTAATCTATTTCAGAGTCTCTAACCTTTTAATAGGCTTTAACTAAATCTGAATCAGGTATGAAAGGAAAGGTGAGCGTTGTATGTTATAAAGACGGTAAACCCCTGTACGGCATTTTATTAATGGGGTACACAATTAAAAATCACTGGCCTTGTTTAACTTTGTCCATGAGCATATTGTTGTAGCTGAATGAGCTATGAACTTAAAACAGAATTAGACACAGGATGCTATTTTAATTTTATTTGAACATGAAAAGGGAAAACACTCTGCTCTGCAAATAAAGCAAAGAAAAAAAACCCTCTAAATGGGGTGTAACCAGACCCAGCAGTAATATCTCCATTTATTTTTAAATTAAACTACAAAAAATGATGAGGCTTACTCATGAGGTCTCTGAATGTGGTCTTGTCATGAGTCATCAAGTGGTCAATGATGGCTCTCCAGCTGAAAATGAGAAAAACGATGATGTTAGACTCATAAGACAGAAGAATAAATTAAAAACAATTCCCTTTACATCTGCAAATTGCTAAGGATATGTTAATAGAATAGTTATGTGAAATGTATTTACACTTTGACTTTAAAGCATCTCTGGTGTCCCTGAGTTCTTTTTTTTTTTCCTTCCAACAACACATAGATTGCTAAGACGGTCTATATTATAACATATTGCACATGTGTGCTGTATTTCTCTTTCAGGTGATATGAAACCATGGTCATACTTGTTACCCTGTACACATACAATTAATTTAATTAACAAATATTTAACGTAGCAGCCAACATCTGGTCCTTTGATAAGACTTTGTAGTTGTTATTGAAGGAAAAAATGTAGTTCTATGCACATAATCAATGTGCTAATTTGACATTTAACCAATAGTCGCCTGAGGAAAATGTAGTTTACAGTCGATAAATAGGCAATACTGAACACTCTGACTTCTAATGAATGGCACAAAATGATGCAACTACAGGAACAATATCATATATAAGCTGCATGTTAACAACATGTAAAGGTTGTTGCCCACACACTGTTATGGTGCCTCTTCTACTTACTGGCTGACGCAGGAGGAGTCCATCTGGAAGAAGGTGTGGTCCATGAAGAGGTCGAAGGCCTCCTTCTTCCAGGCACGCCGGGTATACTGGTACCCACTGAGGCTGCTCAGCAGTTGGATGCAGGCCCGGTAGCTGGGGGCGTTGTGAGCACTGCCAGGAGACACAGGAAATCAAATGCATTTATACAACCTTGACATTTATTTAGCAACCTATTGCATACTGTATAAAAGTTTCATAGGGCACAATCTTCAGATCAAATCCATTCCACAGTTAAAATACGATTTTAAGGTGCTAACTTTTAAGCTTTTTGACAGACATTTAAAGGAAGGCTCAGTGACATTAGAGTTAGAAGCTGATCCTTACCTGTGGTTGCGGAGGTAGGGCACTACATAGTGCATTATATTAACCAGCAGTGGGATCACCCGCTCTTTCTCGTCACTGTAGAACACCATGTCCAACAGATGAGCCAGCACCTGGAAAAGACATTAAGCATTCACCCATGTCAGTCTTACATCTGCTTTCAGTTGGTTCAACAACACTGGGTGATGTTCTGCCAAACTAACACATGAAAATAGGCATTCATCTCTAAATACTGAGCTTTGTTGATTTCTTGGCCTGAAAAGTGTATTTACTGGTATGCAGCATATTACTGCACCAACCAACACTGTGACAAACTGTATTGTAGCATTAAGCTGATATATTGCTTTTATCAAACCCATTAATCTATAAGCAGTGAAGCAGAGGCAGAATCTACATAATTAGCTCTATAAGATGGAAGAAGGAGGCTAGTGATTTCAATTGTCCAGCTCAGCTCATTCACAGCACCACATTAAGTGCAGCAGATTGATTCATTGGTCCACTAATAATAACTGAAGTGAAGGTGGGGAGGTTGTCGTATATCAGCTGTAAAGAGCTCAGCTGGAGTGTGTTAGTGTACTGTAGGTCTGTGCCTGAGAGCAACAGGCCCTAACACTGCTGGTAAATGTGGATGAGAGCAGCCTGAGACATAAGTAAGTTGAACAATGGAAAAAAACTGGCAGTGCCACTGACTGAGTGGCTTGAGTGACAACAGTTGTGCAGGAAAGGTTTCGTGAATCACAGAGACATGAGCGTTTTACCTCTGCCAACAGTGTGAGGGCATGAACACTGTACACTGATGGAGTGAAGCTGGAGGCCTCCATCACTGTGAGCATTAAATCTACAAAACACACAGACCAAACCATTAGCAGCAGCTTCTGGCAGAACAATTTAAATATTGTTAAGGTGAGGCATGCAAGCTATCTGCAAAATATATATTTCACATGCTTTTGTTGCAAATGTTAACAGAAGGTCTTAAGCACTCAGTTTTGACACCTACACATAGTTTTATGGTGTCAATTCTAAATTATTTTTCGCACTTGATGTAGCTGGATTACATTAATCCCTGATTGCAAAATACATCTCTGGTATAAACACGGAAATTCCTGTGCCAAATAAATATTGACCTGGACACTAAACTAACTAACTTCTTCAAAGTCTTGAACTGATTGTATGTCAGGAGCTTGACTGACCTTCAACTCAGCACCAATGAAACTATGTCAGCCCATTGTTTGAAGCTTCCTTATGGAATCATACAACAAAATGTACTTTGCAAATTGTTTTTTGTCATACAAAAGCTATTTTTCTCACTTTTACATTAGACATTGTGTCAAATTTTAAGTTCAAGTAAGTTTAGAGTGAAACTAGTTTTTGTATACTGAAGTACTACCCAAAGATGCAGATACAGTGTTCATTAACACTTTCCCCAGTAAAGTCAGTGGATGTATGCAGCTGCACACCTTCTACATCTGCTTCCAGGTTGGTTCCATCCACAACTATCTGAGGAGAGGCTTTAACCTCCAGGTTTCTCCTCAGCCACGTGGTTTGCTCCAGAGAGGAGCCTGCAATTGTCCCGATGGCCTCCACCACCTTATGGGTAACATCCTAAACACAGAGGTTATGTTAGTTTTACTGTGGACTCTCTTATCCACACAGCTTGTAATAAAACAAGTATTATGGAACAAATAAAAAATACACATATAAATCAGTAAATACACATTAAGCTGTACCTGTGATGCTTGTTAAATAAAAAGGAAAAAATCTATTCTAATTATGAAACATCATGGAGAGTTGAACAGCACTCAACGAGGCTACTGTAATTACCTGCAGCTCCCGTTGGTCCTTCTTGCTCTCCAGATTGGGATTCTTCAAAATGAACTCATTCAGAACTCTAGGGAGGGCAAAGGAGCGGCCATGTTAAATAAGGTAAAGAATGTAATGTGGAGGGGTGTAGTCTCTACAGACAGATTTATTCAGTTCCACACTGTGACCATTTAACTGTTAGCACTACACCAACGTCCACAAAACTAATACATAAGTGCACAAGTAATAGAGACATCTTTACCACAATAAAGAAGGAGAAAGAAGAGTCACTAACCCCAGTATCAGAAACTGTCCAGGGGCAGGGAGCCCTAATGGTACAGAGTCCTTCAGCAAAGCCAGCAGAGATGGCCAGCTATCAACTAAACTGGACACAGGGATCCTAGGGCCCAAACAGAGAAAATAATGAACGCGTAGCTAAAAAGTATTAGAGGCTAGAAGGGTCTGCAGAATTACTGGATTTAAAAAAATCAATGATGGCATCCTTTACATCAAATAGTATTAGATAAATAGTGAGTATATACTCTGACGTTGGGAAGCAGTGGACTCACCTCTGGACATAGGCATAGAAGAACTGCAGCATGCAGACCTCCAAAGAGAGGTGCTTCTGTTGGAAATGATGAGGATACAAAATTTATAAAGAGTAACTGTGGGCAACAGCAAACTAAATGCTATTGTAAGTGTCCTTGGGAGTAAAATTATATCTAAATTATACACATTTACTGCATACAACAATGATAAAAATTTCAGAAATAACAAAACAAAAATAAAACCGAACAGTAAAATCTGAGATCTTCCTGTACATGGAAACTCTTATAGCTCTCCACTGTTTACCAGCTTTGGAGACAGGGTTAAAACCATTAAAGCAAATGGAACAATAAAAAAGTTCAACACCAACCTTGTCCTTTGCAATGGCAGGCGGCTGCTTCAGGACCTCTTTGACCGTCTGCATGACTGTCTCAGTGCGCATGGCGCTCACTGAACGAACCAGCTCAACCAGCAGCAGCTGCTCCTCACTGGCTACAGGAATCACCTGAGAGAGAGTATAAATATAACAATTTAAATGGTTAAAACGTTTTCAATGCAGGTTATCAAGACAATACAACTTGAATGGAGGAAGGACTGATTTCCTGAACATTCACCTTATTTCTGACTGGAGTCTTGAGCTGTTTTCGCTCATTCCACACATATGCAATTGCTGCCATGAAGTGAGCACCGTGGTTCATGGAGATTGGACCCAATAACTCCAGGATTTGCTGCCGGAGGTTCTACAAGACCAATGTAAGGATGGAAGTTAGGTTAGGTCTAAACAACTCATAACTTACCATGAAAACTATTTCAAGTGCAATGTTACTACTACAATTCTTCAAGGGACGATCTTTCAGTGTATCTTGCTGTATATTGTATGAAAAAACACACTGCTGAACCCAAGAAATAAATGGTGCACGGTAGTATTTCCTAAAACATAGAAACATTGACATTGTTTTAAGATAGTGTGTATTACATGCTTAATTTATACAGCAACTGCAATAACATAATCTAAATTAAAGATGAGCTGCTGTACCAGGCCCATGTGAAATGTTTCAGTTCTCAGGCCTTTTATTATTCCTCCCACAGGGGCAGAGGCACTTTAATGATTTAATGAACAAATTTTGTTCTATACTGGATAGAAATCACAGTGGTAAATCTGTGAAAATTACATTACCAACCCAACTTAGGAAAAAATCATACAATCTGGACAAAACTAATAACTACATGCAGAAAAAAGTGATTGCTGGAAAAAAAAAAAACACAGTACCAGTAATGATATTCTGTTCTGACTTTTGAGATCAGTTGTCCAAACATTATGCATGGGGTTATAATACTTCCTTTGTAGAATATTTAAGGGTCAGGCAAACTCATGTCTCTAGGATTGATTTTTCACTTTTCTGATCTCTGTTAGGTATTAAAGGAGACGTGTTAGGTTATCCAAAAAAACATGAAATCTATCATTGTGTTTCTTCTACTTTGTTTAAATTGAAGAAATCAAGTATATTAGTGTGGCATTGCATTCATGATATCTGCCATTTCATCTGTTTGAGGTGTCCTTACTTTGCAGTCAAGATGTGCATATAGTTATTACATGGCAAAGATTTGCTATCACCTTGTAGGGCTGACAAGTATTTAATTGCTGTTTTTTTATTGACATTGGGTATTGCTCAATTAGCCTGGTGTACCTTAGTGGAGCCTAGGTTGATGTTGGATGTTGAGGAGGCGGAGGCAGCAGCAGGCCTGTCGGAGTTGTCAGCCTGGTGGAGGACGCTCCACAGTAGGGTGACAGAAGACATGATGGTGTGGAGGATGGAAAGGATTCCTGAACGAGCCTCAGCCAGGTGCTTCTGGTCGACACTCACTTGTAACTGAGAGGCAGGGTAGGAAATAAGGTATCAAGTTCATATGTTGACATTCCATTATGCAAAGAAATAGAAAGCATGTCTTTATACAAATCATACTTATATTCCCAGGCCTGTAATAAAACAACAACTTTCAATAGCACATTGGCGCTTGGCACCCTCACCTGGTGGTACTGGGAAGTGGGATCCAGCAGGCAGTAATGGATGATAGCTGTCACCCCCTCCAGCACGGTCAGAATGAGGTCAGGAGGAATGCAGAGAGCCATCCACTGAGGTCTGGAAGGGGAATATTAGGATTAATTAACACATTTTCTAAATCAAAGTTTCTGAATGCAAAAATCTTAGTTCCAAGCATTTCCGTCCCAATTGGTGCCTCTGCAATGAATGATGAATCAGAGAGCTTTAACATTCTATGGTGTAGAGTGCCATCTGGTGACCAAAGACAGTAACGCAGACAGTAAGTCAATTTTCTTCATTGACTGATCAGGCCCAGTATCTACAGTGTAGATTCTACACACTTTACTTCAGTAGGAAAGCACTTTTAAAAGTGGTCTGTGACTTGGATTCAGAGAAACATACCTATTAGAGTCAAAGATGTTGCTGCTGGTGTGGAATGTTTTCAAAGGTTTTAGAGGAATATAACAATTGTATCTTGTGATGGGTTTTTAAGATGAGTCAAAGAGGAAAGGAAGTTTAACCCAATAAAATCTTTAAAGCCTATGGTTTTGACTGGATAATGTTTCTGACTGTATGTTATTTATGATTTTTTTTTGTTGTGCTTTAAGACAGCACAACAAAAAGTTAATCAGTTTGAATTTGTTTGTAATGTGTTGTGAAGTTTTGTGAATATTGGCTAAATATAGCATTTTGTTTTTATTTGTGTTTCAGACAATGTCCATACTTTTTTGGAACAAGGGTTGTCAGGGGAAGGGTCATGTTTTTTTGTTGTGTTATCACAAGTGACATCAGTGAGATCTGGTTAGATCATGCCATAGAACATTAAGTCAACAAACTGAAAAATATGTCAAACTATTGGTTATCTTAACAGCATTAGCCATGAGAAGCAGGTAATTAGTGGTTATTGTTTCCACTGAAAAACTTAGATAATGTGGATTCATATATGATATGATAACAGCTTAACCTCATATTAAAGCTCATAGTACAAACCATGCAGACATCAATACCTGTTTTCAGTTATTCCTGTCTCATAGCGGTACTGCTGCAGAAGATTGTCCAGGTTTCTGCACAGCTGCAGAGTGACTGAGGCAACCACCCTCCTCAGCACCCTCCCCATGTAGGGTAGGGTGGCCGTGATGAGTCCTATCCACTGGGGATGCATTTTACACGCATGGTGCTGATGCAGCGCCCTAATCACTGCACACAGGAACATACCCTGCGCTGTGATAGGCTGTCCGTGGAGATATTGCAGTGATGTCATTGGCTGCTGAGGGTTAACATGCTCCACTTCCCCACCCAGGATCTCAAACCCAGCCCCGGTGCTGCCCCCAGTTCCTCCACCTCCTACCCCTCCTGCCACAGGTCCTCCTTCTCCTCCTTCATCAGCTGGCACTAGCACTCTGTGCTCAAGTACAATGAGGCTCTGAAGCAGCCTGAGCAGCTGAGACTGGACAGCGCTGCAGCTGTCTATCTGGTCCTCTGACAGATTGATAACACTGTCCTCTGACAGGCCTTCCTCCACTGTGGCCATGTTCACACCTGCCACGCGCTGCTCGTGCCACTTCTGGGCGCTGAATATGGAGGACAGCAGGCAGTGAAGAACCACTTTCTGAACCTTGCACTTAGAAAGGACATCGCTGATAAAACAAGCGAATCCCTTAGCCGAGCCACCGGTGGCTTTGGCTAGCTCGCTGAAAAGGAGAGTTAGGACCTCCACACTGGTCAGCTGCATGGCCCGGTTCCCTGCCAAGTCCTGAGAGCCTGCAGCCAGGTGGGCAGAGTAATAGCTTCTTAAGAAGTAGAGACAGAGTGATATGATGATCTCCAGGTACATGGCACTGCGAAATGAGTGGGAGTGGGAGTCCTGGGGAATGGGGCAGTAGAAGTCTTTGCCCATGACTGAGACCCTGTGGCGGGCAAGGAGATTTTGGAGTAAAGAGAGCTGTGGAGTGTAAGTGTTGTTGATGCTGGTGGTGGAGATGGCACTTACAAACCCTGAGGGAGCGGCTCTTAGCATGGCTGCGATGGCTGAAAGGGCATGGAGGGCCCGGGAGGAATCGTACAGCTGGAGGTAGAGCAGGACATGCTGGTAGAGGGGATGGATGTTAAAACGAGGTGGTGCAGAGGATGACCTGCGTCCTGTGAGACTAACCCCTCCGACAGTCCCAACAGAGCCCCCGCTGGGTGATCCAGTGTCACTCTCAATCTCTGACACCTCACCTTCCCCACAGCTGTACCAGTTCTCTAGATCCAGGCTGTCCCCAAAGAAAATACTGGGTGGCCGCAGTTTTTCAGCCTGATTTGCATTCTTTCTCTGCCTCTCCTCCTCTTTCCTCTTGGACTTCTTGGTCTTGGGTTTGGCTCCTGGAGATTTGTCTGCCAGCCTCTCCATGATCTTCCCTTTAAGGCTGAGCTGGGTGCTGCTATGGCTACGTTTACGGGCCTGAGGGTCATCCACCCGCAGGTTGTGATCCGGGGTGGTGGGGTCAGAGCTATCTGGCAATGTGACAATGGAAGGGGAGGAACTGTGACGGGTGATGCCCTCTCTGTGCTCCTCCTCTGCCGATATATCAGCCCGTGCAACAGCGAGGAACTCCAGCGTGCCTCCAGCCAGCATCTCAGGCAGAGTCTGGTGGCTGGAGCCTGGAGGAGGGCCAGAGTCAATACGGAGGCCAGTGGAGGTATCAGAGGAAGTACTGTCTGTGTCAGTCTGGGGCCAGTTTTCAGGTTGAGATGAGACTTCAAGAGATCCCTCTTCTACTAAACTTAAAACCCCGTCTATGAGCTCTTTTATAACAGAGGACACAGCCTCTTCTATCGAGTCCTCAGACATGTCATCTGAAGACCCTGGCTGTTGGTCTGAACCAGTGACAGTGTTGCTGGCATTCTCTGGTTCCTCAAAGCTGCCAATTTCCACTGTAGATGATTGAGAACCACTGGAGTCAGAGCTCTGAAGTTCCCCCTGTTGGTCAGCAGGCTGATATTCACCAGCTAGATGCAAATTCTCACTGCTAAGACTCAGTAAGGACAGGCTGTCACTCAATGGGTTGACAGTCAGACAAAACGGCTCCATGTCACCCATTACCAGTCCTCGGAGCTCTTCTTGTGCCACCCTGTCCCCCTGGATCTGACTGAAGTCTAATGGAAAAAAGACGACAAAAGAAAATTCTTAAAATGTTTCAACACATTTCTGTCATAGTATTTGTGGATACAAACTACATACAAAATTATGTAGTAACTGCTGGTAAATGGAAAAAAACATATGAGCAATTTCTTACTGTCTGAGAACCCAGAGTCCCTGTTGTAAATAGGCTCCTGTTCACGTGGCTCAGGGAAGACCTGGGCCCAGTGTCGCTGGGCCTGTACCCTCTGAATGGACACTCGGTGAGTCTTCGGGTGTAGCAGAAGCAGGAGGAGAGGCTCTAAAACCCGGGCAATGTCATGTCTCTGAAGGACCTGATTCAGCCAAGCCCGACCAACAGCGCTAGTACATGGATCCCAATAACTCAGACTATCAAGCATGATGAACAGAGATCTGAAGGCAAAGAAAAAAGAAAATCACAGGAAATGCACTGAAAATGCAATTACATTAAAAGAAAATCCCATCAGATATATTAAGTACAATTTCAATGTGCTCAACATACCTGTCAAATGTGCGATTAAAAGGAGAGGATTTAGTGATGTTCAAATCTCGTGTCAAATGCCACAGCACAGAGAACTTCACATGAGCCTCCAGCTGAATTCTCTGAAAGAAAAAAACACCTTAGCATTGATTTCATGGACAGATTGTTAAACTGCAAAGTGTTGTGCCATTTTTCTTTGTGTGCAAGGTGTTGACTTTACTAACCTTGTCTCTGTGCATGAGTTGCTGACTGATGACATCCTCACAGATGCTGGAAGAAGGCACCAGGTTGTGGAGCTGGTAAAAGAGCTCTACACTGCGTTGATGGTGCTGAGGTGTTCCTTCACTCAGTTGGTCCCATAGGATCAGAGCCACACTCTAGGAAAATGATTAAATAGCTCAAGATCATGAAAAGGAACTGAGTTCGCTATATAATTAAGTGGAACCTAAAAAGAGAAATCTACCTTGAAGAAGTTTGTCTTGTCCGCAATGTACTTTAGGATTCCCTGAGTGAGTGGGGGCCTGATGACGACAGCTACTCGACCCTGGCTGGGGCTCATAGGCTGGGTGGACTCAGAGCTGCTAGCAGATGCCACGCTCTCTGCAGTCACCATGGCAACCGACTGGGTGAGTCCAACGAGGTCCATGAGTAGAGAGATGGCCACACCCTGCAGGCTGAAGTCACTAGCCAGGCAGCAGGCATCCATCAGGGTCTGCAGCCATGCTGGTAGACGGACCTGCTCACTGTCTGTGTTGAATCAGGGGCAAATGTTATCATTAAAATAAAGAATCAGAAGGTTTCAAATAGCTCTAGATCGTTGCACTCTGTTATTTTCCCTAGCAAATGCATCATATTCAACTTGTACTTACTGAGTTTTGTATGTTTTTTCAAAACCTGTCCCAAAACTGCCCCTTCCAATTTAAACTTAGCAATAGATTTAATACTTCATACATACTCAGTACTGGCATTAAAATAGAGGCTTCCCTAATTTTCAGTCACATTTTTTAGTGTTCTGGCACTTACCAAACTGCTCTTCCTTTGTTGGTGAGGACTTCAGGTTGCCCTCTGCAATGTAGACTGGGAAACTGGAGCATTCTAGGAAGAGCTGGCAGGCAGCGGTGAAGGCAGCAACACACTCTCTCTGGGCCAACCCTGATCCGAAGCATGACTCCATATGATTACTGTGCTCGGAGCCCTCTGGAACCAGCAGCCCTGAATGCACAACCTCGCCTCTTTCAGCCTCAGCTTTGTCCATCTGCCCAGGGGTAATATATAAGGTGATGAGTCTGGAGAGAAACTGCTGGAAGTGTTCCAGGCAGCACTGCATGACTGGTTTGTCCAGAGGTTTGTTCTGAGATGGGCCAGAGGAGCGACGGCCTGTTTTGAGAGCCGGGTGAAGATGGGAGCTTCGCTCGGTCTCTTCAGGGCCATCTCCCTGGTACTGAACAAAGTCTGTGAAGCCACTTTCAGAGGAGCGACTGCTGGTAGGATTTTCCCCGTCCTCAAACACCTCCCCATTGCCAGGAACCTCTGGCAAGGCCTGCAGGCAGACAGAGAAGGATAAGTGATAAGGAAGTTCAGTTATGAGTGATAAAAATAAATATTAAATTAAACAACAAGTACAGTGGTAAGCTATATTTCTAAATGCAGGTTTGTTAATTCTCACAGTACATTTCTGATCATCAGTATTTCTGTTATGTGGTAATTTGTGGTAAAGTTTTTTCTTTAGCAGAAAAATCTGTTGGTAAAATAATAGTGAGCCAGAAATATGTTCTGGTTATTTCTCCATCTGTCTTCAAAGAGTTTTTATCCTTTTTTTTTAATTTAAAAAAAAAGGCAGTTTTTGAAAGGAAATTATCAGATTTCAAGTCTGCAGCAGCACACTGTAAATGTTATGAGCCAGATACATGCCTTGATGATGTCATTCTTTGTAAAGCATGCCTATAAATTGTTCGTAAGCTAAATAAACATGGATAATATTGTAGCATATTTATTGTAGCCAACAAAATCTAAAACAAAGGATTTAGAATAACCTTTTTAATACCTTAACATCAGGACTTTCACTAAACAACAACTATTTCTAATGTATAAATGTTTTTGTGATGCAGACGTGTGTGTTTTAAATCGCTAAACTACATTTGTATGTTCTGTACATGACTAGGGTTGGGGAAAATAACAGAATCTCACATACGAAGACAATATAAAGGTGTCTAGCATGAAGGATTTAGTCATGATTTGTAGGTTTTTACGGACAAATCCATTGCTTTTATATCTCTGACAATACAGAGCAACTGCAGGCAGTTTTCCAGGACTGCTCTGACGCGTCATTGGATTTCTAGATTCTAGATTAGAGACACCATAATAGAAAACTTGTTTCTATTACCTTATTGTAAATTCAGTCAAATTTATTAATCTATGCAAAATAAAAAAACAAAGAGGAGCTCCGCTAAACAGACACATTCACTACATACACAGCTGTCGGGTTTGGCCTGAGGGACTTGTGTAGACTGAGCTGTACACCAGGCTGGCATCATGCTTCAGACGGACTGAGAGATGTAAGTTTTTACAATGGTTTGTAACAGTGGGCCTTTGGGAGCCAGAGGGCTTCCCGGGATGCATTTTAATTTAGGCAAGCATGCACATTCTGGAGCCTGGACTCAGATGGCACGATAGATAGCACGTTCTCAATGTGTCCCTCAGGGTGGGGGGTGGGGATGTTAACATACTCGGTGGATGTATGTGAAATGTTTTCCACTTGGATGAATATGTCTCACCCAGGAGGTATTGCAGGCTAGCCTACAAAAGTCTACCAACAGCGAGCTGGGCTCAGCTGTTGGTAAACCATCTTCCGTCTTTATACTTGTCCTTTCTTCTGCCCCTCATGGGCCTACCTGAATCTGTTTAGCCCCTTTCTATCTTCGGACATGGGACTGACTGAGTGAACTTTAAATCATGCCTCACTTAACTCTCAAACACTTAAACAACCAGGTTGCTGGGCAGGGACCAGGAGGAACAGGGAAGTCAAACGAAGCATTTATTCTGAACAAGTTTTCAAACGTTTTGTGTCCAGGGAGAGTAGGATGGCAGGGCCAGTCCTGGGACCACCAAGCCAACTGCAGCACAGTGCAGGAGGATGGCAGGAGCCAACCAGAGCTGGAAGGGGCACTGTTCAGGGACCAGGGCACACCATCAGAACCTGAACTGATGGGTTTTTGGGCAGTAACTTGTAGGGGAAAGTGTTTTAAGTGGGTCAAACTGAGAATTACTCTGACTAGGGGCAGCACCAGGGCCATGCTTTTTATCAAAGTATTTTTACAGGATCAGAGACAGAACAGAACTATCAGCTGGCAGTGTGTTTCAAAATCAGATTCGAATAGCATTGGCATCACTTTCATTTTTGGTGCTTATGAACAGTTTTAATTTCTAGCAGACCATTAAAGTGATCAGATACTCTGATCCTTCCATGATAAGCTAATGTGGCAGGAAAACATGATATTTCAAACTTGCCAAATTTTATTCATTTCTGAGTGGAGCATTGCCATTTTATGTTCTAAAACTTTTCAACAGTTTTTCTCACCCGTTTGTCCTCTTTGTCTCTGCTCTTATCCTTTGCTGAGCGATTGCCTGTGGTGTTGGAGTGTCCCTGAGCCTGGGGCCCAGATGGCAAGGCCAGAGGGGACACCAATGGTGGCTGCACTTTGCTGAGGATCTTGGAACACAGACGAAGGCAGTGGGTGAGCTCCCCGAGGCCCAGGGCCTGCAGGTGACATGTGAGAGCAGCCACCATGCGTAACAGCAGCTGAGGAAGATGCTCCGTCTGGATCTCTATGTATGTCTCCTGTAAATGTAAAAACATAAAGTGAGGACCTGTATTGAGGTGAAACCGATATAATGTAATGAAAAGACTAATACTGAATTTTATTGTCTTAAAATGACTGATTTAATACAATGTGTTTGTTTAAATGTTGCTTAAAACACATCAACAGTTATCTTGTCCTTCGATCTGAATGACATTTAGTCAGCCTATGAAAAACAAAAGTGACAATGTGATAGTTGTTATTATCAGGACAAAATATTATTTAGTCTAAAACATTTTTTTTTAAAAAGCCTTAACTCGTAATGTGATGTAAAATGTATTGCTTATGATACAGGGCCGATTCCCTATAAATAGACATTCCCCATAAATACAACAAAATGTGATCATATACTTTTTAGTGACATATTTCTAAACAAGGAAATTTATCTTGTGTTCAAACAGAAAAACCTTTTTTGTATGTTTCTTTTTAAGTTTAAGTGTTGTGTTGTGTTGTGGTGTGTTGTGTTGTGTTGTGTTGTGCTCTAAGTGTAGTGATCTTATCCTCAGTTTGTTATTTTTGTTTTTTTGAAATTTTGACTCTACAAGCAAACCACATTTTTATGAAAGAGAAATAAAAGTAAAACAACCAAATCATAACATAAGCATGATAACAAAGTAAATTACAAGAGTCATATTTCTTACAAATATGTGAGCAGTGCAATTGCTTAAAACAGCATGCAAGCTTAACATAAAGCACATACACACTGGGCAGAGATTTCATTTTCACAAGATCCACACCAAACAGCCAGGGTAAGTTTTCACCACATGTAATGACTGTTAGAATCCCACTTCTTCCTCTGGATCATTTTTAGCATTAAAATATGAAATTCTGAAATGATCACTCAAAGCAGGGCAGGAACAAAGACAGCCTGAGGGATGTTGGCAGGACGTTGCAGAAATGTTATCGTAGCCTCAGTGAAGCAGGGTGAGGTGAAAAAGCAGGAAAGAGCAGTACTTTACCTGGCAGATTACCCTCATGCTTCTAGTAGGCTTCAAGGAGAAAGAGCAGATAGTTTGAACAGACAAGAGCAAGCAGAGCACAGGCCACACAACACTTGGTTTGCAGAAACACACACATACACTTTCCCCTTCTCGCTCACACACTCACAGAACACACGTTCCTCTTTCTTTCACTCTTTCAAACACACACACAAACAAACAAGCATTTAAAAGGGGAATAAAAGAGAGGGATTTCCAAACTATTCAGATTGGAAATACTGTGTAAACAAGCATATTTCTATGAGGATGCAAACCATATTTTGGCAGGGAAACTAAACACAGGCATTTCTAACCTGTGTAGAGATTGCAAACATACACACAAAGACATGGAAGAGAGAGGAGGTGCAAACGCACACACACCCTAATGGTGGTTGTAACATCCCCGGACTGGATTTTAAAAGGAGGTGGTGTGTGATTGAGAAACAGAGAATGAGATGGAAAGCCCAATCAGGGACAGAGAACATGAGTCTGTGCAGGAGAGAAGAGAAAGAATGTGGCAGATAGATACAAAAATAAAGAGGAACATTCTGAGAAAACAGAAATCTATAAAGGACAACAAGAAAGGATAGGGATAAAGAGAGAATAATGACAAAAACAGAAAAGGCAAGAATGAAAAATTAAACTCAGAAAGAAAGAAGGGAAAAAAAGAGTAAAAGTCAACACTGAGTAAAACAGAGACACAAAGTGGAAAGAAAGAAAGAAAGAAAGAAAGAAAGAAAGAAAGAAAGAAAGAAAGAAAGAAAGAAAGAAAGAAAGAAAGAAAGAGTCTCACCAAGGAAACAATATCCAGCAGGAAGTCGACCAGCTGGCAGAACTCCACCAATGACAGCTCTGGAGTATCCAAGCTCCCAGCATGCCGTGGTGCACGTGTGCTGCTGTTTACTGTTCTTCTGCAACAGAACCATAGTTTAAATTATTTTCCTGAAGTTAGGATGGTTAAGAGTTAACTTAACATACTTTGTTTGATATCATGACAGCATATTTAAAAATGTTACTAATCCAGCAGTTTTCCCCCCTATGGTACTCAGACCTAAACTTGTAGTGTCTGATAAAAACAAAGTGTGCCTAAAAAACTGCTTAGTTGAGCATTTACACCCACATGCATTGTAACATACAAACCTGCAGCACTCTTCAAACCAACGAGCAATGTAGTCCCACATGTAGTACGGCTCAAACGAGTTGAACAGGAGATTGGCTGTTTTAATCAGTTCTGCTGTCTTCTTGTTCTCTCGTAGTTTACTAAACAGAAAGGTCAATTAGTATAAAAAAACATTCATGTATGAATAAAATGTACTATACAGTTTGTCACCATTAAGGTTAATTATCATGTAAATTATCAAATGTTTGGCAATTCACAAGGTACATGTACAAGGAACATTTTCCACTCCAACAATTCAACTGTGAGACTGGCATTTGATATAAGGCACTGAAAAAGATTCAATGAATATTCGACTATTCAAAGTCACTTCTAATATTGTATAATAACCAAATATTAGAACTTATTTGCTTTAAAATTTCCATTGTGTTTCTTTCTATCTTTTTTCTACGATGGTTCAACAACTGCATTTTCATCATAAGGTTAATTTGAGTTTTATATATATAATAGTTTTATATATATATATATATATATATATATATATTTATATATCATAGGTATATGTTTATATATCATAGGACTGACCTGCTGAGATGTGTGTGGTCTTTACTGAATGGACTCTGATTCTGGAGGTCAAGCTCTGTACGGCACTGTGTGTGAAGAGTCCGAAACACCTCGATCAGAACATCTTCTAGGATTGCTGGACCTGGAGGAATACAGATATGATAAATGATATACAGTAGATATATTACATTTGGTTTATGTCACAGGCTGCTGGTGTTGACTAGTGTGATGCTGTTTTCATAATCATGCATTTACATCACAAGCTACACTGATGGTGTCTATATGACCATAGACTGGTTACCAAGTTCGGGTTTGTCTAGCAGGCTGATGAGGATGCGAAATGGCTTGAGGTCGTGCATAAGGATGCTCTCCTCTTCCCCACCACGGGCTTTGCCCTGCAAGATCCCAACCATTGCCTGAAAACACACAAACACACATACACTGTGACACACATCTCTTTAACAGTAAAACAAAATATTTTGACACAGCAGAAGGCATTCATTTGATTTTTTACGTTTCTGCAGAACCAAGATCATATTTGCATTTTATCCTATTTTTGTTTTTTGCCTTTTATGGAGTGTGTTTCATGCTTCGTCTGTCACATAATGTTCTAAAGCCAGAGACAGACGGTCCCTGTAGTACCAACCTTCTCCCAATGGAGGGAGCTCTGCTATCTAAGACCAGATGGCAGAGGAGCAAACACAAAATAAAAACAAAAAAACACAAAAATAAAACTTCCCCTCCTGGTCGTACTGTTTGCCCCCTGTTCCAACCCCTGGAGTATCACAGCCCATCACATGCAAAGGCTATTTTGAGCATCAAAGGACAGATTACAAAAGTGTGTATGTGTAAAAGTCTTTGGGGTTTGCATATATGTCCTGCTCTCATCTGCTATTCCCAGTATACTGTGCTTTGAAGACAGTTCCCATTTCTCCCAGAGAGGATTTGGGAAGTGTGCAAAGAGAAGGACTAAAAAGGACTGGATAAATTGTGTGGCAGACAAAGAGGGCCAGATCATCCAAATTCAAGATGAACCCCAACCAACACATACATACACACACCTCAGGAGACATCTAATTTGTGGATTTTTGGAAGCTAATTTTACACATAGGAAACCACTTTTCATTGGTGGCCCTGCTGCAATGAGCTCAAAAGTTCACCTGGACTAGCATGTCTTTAGAGAAGGTGTTGAAGTAGTGGCTGGCATGCTCTTCTGGGTTGCTCTGCCGAGTACTGCGGGGGCCTATTTTCACCCCGTTGTTGTCAAAACCTTGAATAACAAAGAGGCAGAGATAGATTAGCATAAATACACAAGATGCACATTCAGTATATTCTATCACGAGGCAAAATGTATAGCACTAACCTGGAGTGGGTAAAATGGGATTTGATTTTTATTGACAAACTACCTGTATGTATAATTTTATCCTTTTCTTTTTCTTTTTCTCAAGGCCAATGGCTGTTGACAACATCATTCATATTTCAGCCATGGTATAATAAAGTATATCTATCTGCTTCACATTATTGAAGCGTAGCTTGTTTCAGAGTGGCAAAACCTTCAAACTTCAATGCCTGCCAAATAACTGGAGCTGGGTGATAAAAGAGGATGTCCATTAAGTCTCTTAACAATTTATAAAATGTATTACACAAGTAAATGAAAAGACAAATATGTGGAAGTTATTACAAAATGAGGATTAGCTATGGAAGTTTTTGCCTCATTTAATAAATGGTACTCGATTTGTCGCCATGTTGGCTGTAACAGAGCCTCATCAATGATCGTAATATCATCAGTGATCTATAGCTTTAGGTCAGTGACGTCCCAAATCTTTGGTCCATACACAATATTTTTAACAGAACCCTACAGAAGGAAGGATCCCATTTAGTTTCAATAAATCATGATACACATTGTGCCTTCTCTTAAGGGGTAGCCATTTTAATAGTTCATTAGTACCATGACCTGTTTTATCAACAGGATACCTGAAATACACACATGATAACCACTGAGTACATACAACTAATATGATTAAAATATCTCATAAACTGCTTTTGTAATATATATATATATATATATTTTTTTTTTTTTTTTTTTTTTGTATTTTGTATTTATTTTTATTTTTTTGTTAAATGGTAAAGAGACTTTATGGACACCCTGTAAATGTCATTCATTGGGAAAGAGAAAAACCTTGTCCGACAATAATGTAAATCACACCATACTCTATAGTACATCATAAGATCATAGCATTTAATCCACTTCTATTTATTTTCATATTATTTTCATTTTTGGTGATTTAGAAATCTGACACATTCTAATGATCATTGTTTCAGAGAAGAGTATAAGCTTGACACATTCAGGGGCAAATTCACAAAGAATGGATTGCAGCCACTAATAGCACCATATATCCATCACATGCCCGATTATAAGGTCTGATCCACAAAATATATAACCCTAATATCACAGTGCAAACACAGTCAAAAAGTTTTGAAGCTGAAGGCAATTTGCCTCCTTTTTACATGTGCTATTTTTAATAGATCAGAATCTTCTCATTTAACTGCAAAAATACAGCAAGTGTGTCTTCGGAGGTAAGACTGCTCATTGCATATTCACACAAGGCACAACAAATGTCTACATTGGTTACCTAAATCTCTAGAGCCAGAGCAGCAGATCGATCAGGAACTAAAGTAATTTAACATTCTATAGTCGTCTATTCATCGAAAAGATAAGATAAGATATTCCTATTCCAAAAGTGAAGACAATAAATACCATAGCAATATAAAAAGGGAGTATAGAAAAATATGAAAAACAGTACAGTGAACACTGTGCATTAAAGTGTAGTTAGTACAATCTTGGTGAGTGTGAGTGTGTGGTCTACTGGGAGCACTGCTGGTTGTACAGTCTGACAGCTGCAGAAAGGAAGGACCTACAAATAGGTTCCTTCACACACTTAGGGTGGAGCAGTCTGTCACTGAAGGACACACAAACTAGTCTACTTTCACAAGTGAGCATGTGTGAGGACATCAGCTGTGGACATCACATAGGTCAGACTGAGCCAGAAATCCATTTGTTTTTAATATTATTTATCATCAAAAGGAGGTGATTCTGCACCAAATGTATGAATATTAGCTCATTTAAATACATGCAAATAGAATTGGATCACCAAGACAGTGCACTTGGCAGGACAGTTAGGGGTTGCAGTTTACCTTTATTGGGTGCTTTGAAAATTATAAGTCTGTTTTTGCCTCATTTGCACATGATTAGCGGCTGCAAAAGCTGAGCAATCCTTTTGTGAAGTCGCCCCTTAGTTTCTATGTTTAGCCATGCATATACTTACCAGCATGTTCATCCACAGCATGTTGCAAACAAGAGAAAACAAAGTAAGGCAATGACCACAGCAGATTCAAGCCCGCTAAACACTTGACTATATTTTCATAAAGAGTTACCTGACATTCTTAGACCCATGCAAATTGAAACCCTTCTTATTTATAAAATTATTTCTCAAAATGTGTCAATTTTCCAAAAACTAAATGATTAGTGTGAAGTCTGGTCTGTGAATGTCAGTGTCTGTGTGTGTATTTCGCACCCAGCAGCCAGGCGTACAGTCTGCGGTTGAGGGACATGTCTCTTCTCAAAACCACATGCAAAGCTGCTGACAGGATCCGGATCATGTCAGGGCGGGTCGCCTGAACACAACAGAACAGACCAGATCATTTGTGACTGTTTCTCTCTCTACCTTTCACACATATACAAACAAACAAACACACTCAATGCAGATGTCAGATAAGAGCTGTGCCCCAGCCCTGACAAGTCCAGAAATGTTTTGAGGGGAAGGACTTAACAAGAAGCCAGCATGAGTCACAACCATTGCTTGCTGTCTAATCCCACCTCATCATGATCAAACACATGCAAATCTACAAAGAGCAAGACACACAAATAACATAACAACAATAGCAATACAAGCAGAAATATGAGGTGCTTGAAACATCAATATCAGCAGTTCAATACTGGGTCTGAGTCCTATCCTAACTGTAAGACCAACACAAACATCATTAGCACACTACAGTTAACAAAAGGGACCATAGTTCAAGTCAGAGCTCAGTCACACAGCTTTTCTCACCTGGCTCATATGGAAGGGGAAGCAAAAGAGAATCAGGTCCAGGGTGCTCCTCTGCACCAACACACTTGAGTCCTGTACTGAGGTACTGACTGCCTCCACCTGGTGACAATAGAGACACACTATCATTCCACCTTCTTACAAACTTAAAAAAAAAAATTCATGGCGTCATATGCCATGCTATTTGGTCGGGTATTGTGTCTCTGTATACATTCAAGTCATAATATCTAATCCAATATGTGAATTTGGACACCTAAATAAGATCAACCTGATTGTTAGTTTTAACTGACACTTAAACACTCCCTGAAATATTTGCTTTACTAAACTGCAATTCTGGACGAAGGTGTTGCAGTAAAATCATCACCAACAACCTTACTTTTTGAATGAAATTCTGTCATTAAGTGTCTTGATCAAGTGAGGTTTTATTGTGGTGTTCTGTCATTTACCATGAGCTCGATGTCACTGCCCATGACATACAGCTGGTCCTCCATGGATAGTTTGCGATTGAGGTGCAGCAGAACAAAGGACACTCCAGGGAGACGCACAGCAGGGCTGGTAAGGATGCTGCCCCACAAGGCACTGTAGAATGCCGACTGCTCCACGGCTGCAGCCACCTTCTCCAGCAGGGTGTTGGTTCTATGAGAATTACAGAGAGGACAAAGTGAATATGCTAAATATGTACACAACAGTACTGACCTGCTAAAACAGCAATGCAGAGTGATGCAATTCACAAACAAATATATATATATATATAATTGCACAATTACAAGGTAAAAATTATTATTTACTGCGTAACATTAGTTGCCCAAATTCAATTGCTTAATGTTGTTTAGGATGCCACCTGGTGAACATGAAGCATTTCCACTATGTGAGTAAGCTATCCTAAGAGTAGCTATCCATGATACTACATTTATTTGGGGAAAATAATAATAATGTCTGAAATCTCAGAATAGATGAGAAACTATTGTAATAAGCTGGTAAGATGTATATCTCTTATCAATACTGGTGCAGCTTTAAGAAATTAATAACCTTGAATGCCCTCTGTGTGGGCACTGAATTATTGAAACAGTAACAGGAAACAACACAGGATGTAGGAAAATAATCTAACCTCCTACACAACCACTGCTACTTGACAAAAGCAAAATAAAGGAAGGAAGAATGTGAAATTCTGAATATTTTGTCTGTAAATATAAAACAATAACATATATAGTGTATTTCTAAATAAATAGCAATATCACAGGAAAGTCAGAGCCAACAGTCCTTTTTGATGACATTCTGGGAAAAGCACAGGTGTTCCATATAAAAATAACTGCATCTGGCACTGCTTACTGATAAACATGTTGTTAATTTCATCAGTCACACCTTTCCTGCTAAAACACGTTAAAAAGTTTATTATGAAAAAGTCTATGCTGCAGCTCTCCTTTAGGTTAGTTATGCCCTTGCGGTTTGAGAAGTAACCACAGCGCCCTCTAGAGCCTGTGAGTGTAAATATTGTAGCACTGATGAGATGAATTCCCCTGCTTAGTATTAACTGCGATTTAATTCCCCCACTATAGGAATGTATATTTAAATATATATTAAATAATTCAATCAGTATATTACAGTAAAAAGATAAGGCCTTGAATATGAAAAAATCCATAAATATGGATTTTTTTAACAAAGTTAAACCCCAATTCTAAAATGTTGTTTTATTAGGTTAAATTCAATTGTTAACGGTAAAAAAAACAATCTATGTATATACTTGATGCCAGAAGCAAAACAATGGTTAAAAGAAAGTTGTGGACACATGAAACCTGCTTTCCAGTCTTCTTCAATTAGACTTCTCGTTTCCTCAACACTTACTGAGTTTTTGTTTTTAGAAAAAAAAAATGATGTCACAGAGCAGTAGAAATACTTATTTCCAAGCTTTTTGGGAACATGTTGCAGGAATCAATTTAAGAAAGAGTGTATATTTACAATAAGCAGTACAGTTTATCAGTTTGAATATTAAATACATTTTATTTGTACAGCTAAGATGATCACACTCGGTTTTATTTACATTTTAAACAGCGTCCCAACTGTATTGGAATCAGGGTTGTAAATGTTAACACAGTAGACAAATATCTGCAGGCAATTCCTCGTCTCTGACACAAAAACATGTTTTTAACTAGTTTTGTCTTACAGAGAAGTCTTGTACTGTCTTGAGTTTGAAACCTTATTCTTGTGGTGACTCATATTTCTCATTTATCATTTATACAACCTGAAATCAATTCTCTTTCACATTATGCAGTAACATGTGCTTTCCTAATGGCCTAATGCAATGCCCATTTGTCCGCATTAAAAGTGTAATTTTTTTTTCCACTCCTGCTCTACTCACCTGTCATAATACTCAGAGCCCTCTTCCAGCCCAGGCAGTACCCCAGTCAGTAGTCCCTGCAGGCCTGGTTTCAGAGTCTTTCCCAGGGGCAAGTAGTAGGTCTCATAGAGCCCCAGCAGCACAGGCTTCACAGACATAGCAGCGTTGGAGAGTAAAGGGAAGAGCCCAGAGCTGCAGTGATGGAAAAATGCAGGTCAAGATCTAACTTAATATATATATATATATATATATATAAACTTCCACTTCTCTTTATTTGTGAGAAGAACTTATTACCTGTAAAGAAAGAGGTCTTTGGCCAGCCTCTTGGGTCCAATGATCTTGAAAATGATCTCATAGGTCTCCAAGGCCTTACGATGGACCCCGCTAGGCAGGGCAGGGTGGAGGCATTGGGCCAGCCGTTTGCCTATCGTCAGCTTCTTAGGAACCACTTGGTATTTTGCATTGTTCTGCAACACCTTAAACAGAATGTAAAACATGGTGGATATGAGGCAGTCATGGATAAGAGTATAACAATCAGATTGTTTAATTCACACAAGATCACATTCTTTGTCTGATATTTAATTGTATCATGCTATTATTAGGTGGCCTACTAAAACATAATGCTTTTATTTTACATATAATTTAACACTTTTAGTATATGCAGTTATGAAAATGTTATATCATTCTTTCATAGATGAATACCAGCAAAGTCTTGAAGCAAGGCTCAATCTCTCTGTATATGATTTTTTTTTTTGCCTGGGGTGCAGTGTGTCAATCAGAGGCAGGACTATGTTCATTACCTTGTTGAGTTTGCCCAGTGCAGAGATGAGGTCTGCCCACTCACTGGAGTACTCAAAGTTCTTGAGGGCTTTGTCCACTGCTGCCACATAGTTCCTGTACTTGGAGTCACTGAGCAGCTCCACTTCCTCTGCATTCATTCTCCTGGGTGGTTATTACACTAATGTAAAACACCAGGCACACATATGTTCATCACACCTGTCATGACAAACCAAACCAAAATAAAAAAAAACAGGAGAACAAGAAGATCAAAAACACACCTTGATTATCAACGATCCTTGTTTTAATTGTTATGAAATTAAGAAATAGGCTACAGCTACCATGCTGAATAATAGACAAAACAGAAATAAGAAAAAGGTTAGAGAATAAATGATATGTCATTAATAACGATACAATGCATCTGTTGCCTCCAATGCAATCTTTCAGGATCAAATATTCCTATTAAAAGAAATGGAGCTCCAGGCAACATATTTCTGCAGCTGGTAAAAGGGAGTGGGACAAGTGTGACTGGTATTTCACATGACAAGGCAGTCTTAACAGCCTGACCATGGACCAGGCTCTTACTAGTCCATGCCTCTCTTTTTATGGAGTTTTTTTTTTTTTGAAGAGGGGCTCCAATAGGTTAATTTAAGAAAAGTGACATTTTGTCTTGTCAATGGCAGTGAGGTTGAACTGACTAACGCCACTGATGCCTTTGTACCAACATGACATGGCCATACCTGGTAGCCATGTCTGTGAGCCCACAGCACACTGCAGCTAGCTTATAACTAATTAATCACACCTGTGCTTTCCCTGCAGTGACAGGTCAAAATGTCTGCTTTTATAAGTGTCTACTGCAGACAGAAAGTGAACTAAACGGAGTCTGACATGTAAATAACAACATTTTGGGTAAGTGTCCTGTATAGTGCTACTTATTCAAAATAGTTACTGAGGTGGTCCTATAGTTAATAATTCAGAGCGATGAAACGTTGTGTTTAAGTTAAGAGACTAGGTTATAGCAGCTGAGTTTTGCTCTAACTGAGCTCATAAAACGTGAGGATGGCTACAACAACATTCTGTGGTAACGCTAGAACAAGTACGCACACCTGACGTGACAAACTAAACGTTGTATGTCAATGGTAAGATGAAGAAAATACATACCCCGCAAATTAATATAAACGTAAATTTAGCTGAGGAATATTACGAAAATCTTTACGAACATATTACTGTTATTCTAATTAGTGTGATACAGAGGAGAACTGTAACTAACGCTATAGCTAGCAGCTGCCTTATAACTAGCAGGGTGAGGGGATTTGAGCTAACGTATATGACATTAATTACATAGGCTATTTAAAACGCTTACCGTTATCGGATACAGGGCAGCCACTGTCATTCAATCATGTGCCCGGTTCGCTGAGTAAAAACGGCTGACAATGTCAATAATATTACTAGCAGGCTAGCTAGCGCTAGTAGCAGGTTGTTAAATGACAGAGATGCAGGGCCTGGGCTCTGATGTCACCCTATCATACAACCCGGGTCCCTTAGCAAGAAGGCTTCGGAGGCAGGCAATGTGTTTTAATATTCTACATATTCATATTCCTCTTGGTATTGTCCCGGAGTGTGTAAATAAACAGTGATGAGCGCATCAGTAGCCTACAGTGCCAAAGATACAAAGCGAAACGATTGACAGCTCCCAGACTGCACTGCAGAATATCTGCACGTCCAACCATAGCGTCCAATTGCTCCTGTCTTCCGCATGGACGTCTTCCGCCTCTTAGTGGTGTCAAGTCACCCATACTCAAACGTGAGAAAGTCGGATATCATGTGCTTCTACAAAATAAAAGATGAATGTGTCTTATTTTGAAAAATCCAACTTCCACTTTGGTAATAAGCGCCCCAACAGTTTATGAAAAATGTTATTTAATTATTATGTAACCAATACTATAACCAATAGTCTCTCAGAACATACAAATTGTGTTTAAATTACCATCAAATGCTCTGGGAATGGACCCAGAAACCAAACCAAGAGGAACCTCATGACTGAATTAAAGTTTCCTGAATGTAGTTTTTGTTTTGTTTTTATTTTGAATAACTTGCTCATTGGCAATAAAGTATACTATAAACTCAGACAGGTTCTACAATGGCAACTATGTTTCTGTTCTGTTTTATCGAGGGAGCCTGAGTTTATCTATCCATCAGATAGCCTAATATGTATTTCAGTTATGTTCACATGCAGTATATTCTTAAATAAAAGGGCCACAAACACATACACATATTAATATCCTTAAATAAATATTTGATCAATGTATGGGATTACAAAAAAGCCAATTTAACATTTAATTTCTTCAAAAGTATTTTTAACAGCAGTGATATTCAAATCAAACTATACATTTATGTTTATCCTTCAAATATAGGCTATAGGCTAATAGAAGCAAATAAATGTGAAGGGCAAAGCAGATTCTTTTTTTGTATTTGTATCAAATTCTATTAATATTTAACTGTTTCACTATCTTTATGGCGCTTTATTTTTTTTCTGTCATTTTATATTTTTACTCACTGCCTCCAACTGCAGGTTCTGACCTTTACCTGCATCTCCAACTTCCACCTAAAGCCTCTTCTAGAAGCCTGCAGCTGCCATCTCCACCTTAAGGTTCCGACAAAGTGCAATGGCAACGACCTCAACTGCCTCTGACAGAAGCCTATTTAAATTCAGTATAATGGTGTCATAAATAAAGAAGCATATTAAGGAAGAAAAAAAAAAGGAAAAAGACAAAGAAAAAATCAAATTTATGATAGTATATGAGTGAATATATAAAGCCCACTACAGAAGAAGGGCTGGCTAGAGAGGAAGATGTAAAGCCTGTCTTTACCCCATAATATATGTATTTTTGTTGTTGTTGCGTTTTGACAATATAATAACAATTTAAGGATATGGTCAGTGCCACCAGCAATTGCAGTGATCCCTCACATGAAAGCAATAATATAAACAGAAGTAAATATACAGATGTTAGTCATTGCATTGTGCAGAATTCTTCTACAGAATTAATTGTACAGAAGATTCCATCAGCTCGTGCCTAAGCCCATGCCTTTCTTCAAACAATACCATGCCAATTTCATACATTTTCATAACCCAAGAAGTTTTGAGTAATATGTTTTAGTTTTTATACATATAGATTTATTCTTGGTTTGCTGACATGATTTCGCTCTCATAGCTATTACTCTATGCACAGTCACTAACTTTAGTGACTACATCACAAGGATAAATTCCCAGGATGGACAACTTTTGACAACAGGGGTTTTTCAGTGCATTGTATGCTCGGGTTATGGCAACTTAGAATCAGCTATTCAGCACCCTGCATTCCCACTGCAGTTTCTTCACAGATAGAATTATCTAATTCATACATAATATCAAGCAAAGCAGTCCTTTTTGCAGAGTTTCACACCAACTGAATATAATTGGCTGATGGACTGTCAAAACAAGACATTTAAAGACGCTATCATAGACAAACTGTGCTGCAAATGTTTCACTGATTACTGATGCTTTATATACTCAGTGATTGATATCTTGAAAAAGAAAAAAGACAAAGCCAAAAGATCAATTAGCAATGGGTAAAAATCTATATTTTAGCTGTCATGCAGTTCCCTCTAACTGACTCGCTGCTGATGTTATCACATGTCCAGGAAATAATATCTGACCTGTTTTGAGTGTATTAATCTTTCCTGGTTGTCATGACAACATGAGCCACAGTCCTACCCTCTGTAATGTTAGAGCATCTTATATCAGAGTTGATAAGTTTCATAGAAATGCAGTTCAGATGAATGTTAATATCAGATATGTTCCAGTAAAGCTCCTCCTCTTCCTGCACAGAGACACTTACTAAGGATAGCAAGAGCAAAGAGCAGACAGGAAGACAGACGGACAGGCAGAGACGGTTTTCCTGAACATGGGTCACCTGTTGGTGCTGTTGCTGTTGCTTTGGAGCTCCGGTAGGACTTTGATTTAGAGATGATGTTAATTCAGGCCAGAACACTGACAGAGCCTATTGAAATTGAAAGAAATGACTGTTATTCTCTCCCATTAATTGGCTTTTCGGAGTCTTTAACATACTCAGAGAGTTGTGATTGGCCTCCCTCTGTGACTGGAGCTAGTCTAGACACATTGGAGGAGGTGGTGTAGAGGTGCATACTCAGGACGTTGGAGACGATCGTGAGGTGCCCGGACCATCCACTACACAGTATCTTTGTTCACCAGAGGAGCAGCAGAAGAAGGCTCCTCTGAGAGACTCAGATCTTTAGTTCCTATAGCTATCAGGCCGTACAACTACATAGCTAGAATAGACTGAATGAATTTCTCCTTAGGGTATTAAGTATTACTAAGTATTTTTTTTTATTTCAGTTATTGATTTGATTTGATTTGATTTGATACATATGCATCAAGATCTGATGAACTTTAGATATGTTAGTTGTTTCATGAAAAGGGGTGGCCAAAGACTCCAAAGAGACAAGGAAGGAAAAATGTGCCAGAAAATATGCAAACAGTAGCTTTCATAGTCCTGACAGAGTAATACTCACCAATGTTCAGTTGTTTAGGAACAACTTTGGGAGAGTGTTCCAAGCACAAACACAGCTGTATTTTTTAAATCAAGACAATGTAGCCTTAAGACCATGATTCTGATAGTGATTCAAATAGTATAGGGGTTTGTGCCTGTATGTGAACATCAGATGGTGCAAAACTGTGATCAAAGGGGAAACGCGAGAATTTCAACAACTTTTTGAGAGAGTTGTTTACATCCACCCAAAGGCAAATGTGAATAACTATGCAGCTCCTTCACTATAACTACCGTATTTGGAATGGACGGTTGTCAGTTCTTCCAGTACGTCTCTACCAGATGAGGTAGAGTACTGAACCAGTGTTATGGCTCCATTAAGGGAGCTTATAACTCCAATACAATGGCACCTATGGATCAATGAGCCCTGGAAAGAGGAAAAACCTGACACAGAACTGTTCTGATTTGGACTGATAGCTCTATATTGGACCTTAAGTAATGTTTTTAATGTACAGATTGTAACCTATTTAAAAACTCTTCTTCAGACATGGATGATCTCACAAACATTGTATCTAGCTATACTGCTGTCTGTGAAAATATGCCATTTATGAGCATCACTTTAAAATGCTCTTAATTAGGAGAAGTTGTGTTGTTATAAAAGACACCTTTGGATAGAAAGGATGCACAAAATTGGAGAAAATAAATGAGAAAATTATGTATCTAAAAATAGAATGAACGGTCCACATGGGCTGTGTTCTAGGGTGGCTTTGAAAGGAATGAAATGCATGGTGGGGATGCACAACAGAGATAATGGATTGTCCCTTCTCAGCATGTATATGGATCAGTTCGCTGAGGTGTTTAATACATTTTTTTTAGATTTGATTATTCTGTTTTTAACAATTAACTTTTTTCTAATTTTGGTGTGTAAACTTTTTGGTGTCATTAAAGATAGAAGAAATCCTGGCCATTTTTCACAGCACTTTTACTTAAAAACAAATACATTGTTCTAGACTGTGCAGATGGGATGAATTGTGATCAAATTAAATCATACCCCTGAATCTATGCTTGGGTGACTAATTTCTCAAATCTAAAGTGACACCCGATTTGCCCATACAGACACACATAACTTCTTAAAAAATGCGTTTGAAAATCAAGCTGTTGCAGGGAAGTATCACAGTCTCATACACAATGTGAAATGTAGTGTAAATGAAGGTTTCAGTAGTCTGTTAAGTGTAACAACAATGAAATGCTTTTTTGATTAAAAAATTATTTTTAAATTTCTGTTAAATATATGTGTATTTCACCAGGACTCCAGGCTACAGGAAATAACAACCTAACAGGTAAACAAAGAAAGAAAAAACATTATCAGCTGTCAATTTTTGTTCAAGGTTTTTTAAACCTGGTTGTTATACTGAAGGCTGTCTTGTTTCTATTCAGAGCATGTAAGGCTGGTGGGAGGAGACAGTCGCTGTGCAGGAGAACTGGAGGTGAAACATAAAGAAGACTGGATAACAGTCGGACAATATGACTGGACCCTGAAGGCGGCAGCTGTTGTTTGCAGAGACCTGGACTGTGGTTCTGCTGTTTCTGTAGGATTGAGAAAGGAATCCTCAAGCAGATCTGTGAGGAGGATTAGCTCTGACTGTGTTCATTCTGGATCTGCCCTGAGGGAATGTGCAACATCAGTTTTCTCAGACCAAATTGTGACCCTCACGTGCTCAGGTGAGCCCATACTCACATCTTCTATGACGTTATTATAGCAGAGTAGACACATGCAGCACATTGCAGCAGAATGTCTCAGCTCACACTACATGACGGAAGTCCCAATTTTCCACTCACTCGCAATTTAAGCTCTCCAACAAAAGCCCCAGATCAGAGGTGAATCAGCCTTGGCCTAGTGCTTGTAAGTTTTAATGTGTGATCTGTTCAAAGACATGAGCCAAGAGGCTTGCATTCCAGATATCAAGAAGTGATGTTTTTGTGTTATTGCTTGAAAGCATTGAAAATGTTTTGAATGTTTCATGACACCTTTCTATTTTGGCTCTCTTCAGACTCTGTCAGGCTGGTGGAAGGGACCAGTCTGTGCTCAGGCAGACTGGAGGTGAAGCAGAACCAGAGCTGGTCCTCAGTGTGTGAAACTGACTTTGACCAGCAGGATGCACAGGTGGTCTGTAGGGAGCTTG
>JAOWBC010001592.1:4933092-4951240 GCA_028566105.1 Hypoplectrus providencianus
TGTACACTTTTGCTTGCTGAACATGGCTGCAGTACACCACTAGATGGCGTTAATGAGTTATGACAAGCAGTGAAATCAGCCCTGGTCCTCTCCTCTCTCACGAAGCACTGAACTTACGGTGGAGGTGACTCTCGGTACAAAGCTGCACCAGTCTATGAGCTGCACACAGTTTTCTGGGAGAAGTCTTATTCTTACTGCATACAACTGCATTTGTGAGAAAAACAAGGTTGGAAAGTTAGATGAAGAGTATGAGAGCTCAAGTTAGACATTTCTCACTATAGGAGATTAAAGCCACCAGCCACTCAGAGTAGGACTGTACACTCTCAGTGCTTCTATTGGTGTATGAAAAAAGTGCAGCCCTTTAAGCATCCAGTATATTTTTAGCTAAAACAGTTCTTCTCACAGCTAGTGGTCTTCACAGACTCGGCCATTATTCAGTACTTTCTTTAGGTGAGACAGTTGCACCCAGCAGGAGGTAGAGGTGGTATAAATGACTGTAGTGATATTATTAATAAAAACTCTTGAATTTAGTTAGCCTGGTGCTTCAGAGAACATTGGAACAGTCACTGTGGAGAAGAGATTTATTTAGATTTTCTGCACCTTAGACTGTATATAAATATATAATGATATATTTTCATTTTTATATGCAGTCTGTGTTCTACTCTTTAGGCTGACTCATTAATCACTGTATTCTAATTGCAAATCCTCCATATGTGTATGATTTGATGTTGCCATTTTTTTTAGGATATTGGCTTGTTAACTTTTAGTGCATTAAGTATCAAGAACAGAGGATGAAATGATACAGTCTCTTCAGTTGAGAAGTTCTAATACTTGAACAGTTACACTCATGAGATTTCTGAAAGTAATTAGATTTGGATAAGATGTCTCATAATGCTCTCATGCCTTTCCATTGCTTTACATAAAGACAAAATACATAAATGGGGAAAAGCCTGTCTGGCTCTTCATAGCAGAGCTGCGAGGAATAATTGACAAATCCATTTGTCCATCAACAGAAAAATAATCAGCAACTCTTTACATTATTGATTCATATATTAAGTAATTTTTCACATAGGAATGGTAGCAGTAGAAATGTTTCCAGCCTCTCAAATATAGAGATTTCCTGTTTCCTTTTTTTTTTAGTATTATATCAAGATTAATATCATAGGGCTTCAACTGTCAAAGCAAGAAATTTAAAGATGTGATCTGGGATTTGGGGAAACTGGAATGGAGATTTCTAACATTTTCTAACATTTTATAGAGCAGTCAGTTCATTGAGAAAATAATGAATTAAATGTTAGTTGCCGCCCTAATTCTACAAGCAGCTCTTAAGGTCACCAGTTAACACATTTTATCTTGATTCCAGGGGAGGTTTTTCTCCCTCTTTTAGTCTTTGGGTAAAGATAAGCTAATGGTCTCTTGGCTTTAGTTTTACTTACCATAAAGGCATAAGAGATATTGATTCTGTGATCTAATTATTGGAAAGGAAGCAGATAAGTGTATTTCATCCATTTCCATTTCTTCTGTGGGTCTTCTCTCTAGGAAAGATGTGGCCAAAAGTCCTGCAGATGTGGTGGTGACAGGTGGAGATTGTTCCCTCGACATTCGGACTCCCACAGGCGAGCTGAGCTTGACTTTGCCTGCAGGAGTCGCCTTCGAGCAGGGATCCTGCATTCCGACACCTGCGGGAGAGTCCTGTGGAGAGGAGCTGCATTTCAGACTGCGCATCAGTGTCACGCGAAGCACAGATGAAGGTAACGTCCAGGACAACTGTGGAAACACATCCAGACACGTGCAGCCTCCCTCTGCTTTGCTGGCTTCCCCTGTGCCAAGGCGAGAACAAAGTCTTTTGCTAGCTATTTAGAGCTTGCTGTCTATTCTGAATTAATTGGATTGAGTCACTTGGTCATCTGAGACAGTGAAGGTGTAAATCTCTCTCCTAGGATCGCTAATAGCCCACCAAAAACTGATCCTCATCATGAGAATACTCCCTTTAAGTTGTGGTTTGATCTCATATCCTCTAAAGTGTACCGCAGAGGCATTGCATAATATCCACAAACTCCATCTTTGTCACTTTTTATGTCAGTCCCGGCACAAGAGAAAGTTATTGCTCAGGACAGTCATTGACAAATCCAATCAAAATCAGATTGATTGCCCGCTTCCTATCCAAGCCACCTTCGCCACCCAGTATTTTATTGATTTTGTGCTCTGTAGAACAAGGTTAACACCCTTTCACCAAATCTGGCTCATTTATTTGTTTGCCTTTGGCCCTCCACAGAGGCGTCTGACAGCGTGATGGAGACACTCCGGGCAAAGGAGACTTATTGCTTCCACTGCCAGGGCTGCATGTCCAGGCTGCTCGAGGACAGGTGAGGAGCAGACGGACCAGGATGTACGTCAGCGAAAATGGGTTTTTATTCACACCCTCCTCCGCTTGAAGAGGAGCAGGTGTTTATTGATGGTGTGACCCAGCGGTTGAAGTGATAGCCTGGAAAGGGGAGAATTGATGGATGGTGCAGGAGCGGAGTCCACAGTCATCATCCGGACTGGGTTAGAGTTATAGAGTCTGTGTGACGTAAAGGTCTGCGCTGGCCATTAAAAAACAATTGTGTTTCCTACCTCGAGGTGTTTTAGCTGGACAGTGCTATTGTTCTTATATCTCTGAGCTTGTTGCTTTTTTTTGGTCAGCAATGTGACATGCTGAAAATTGCAATAGCTGCATTACAGAGACCCTTGGCCTCTGGCAATGTTTCTCAGCAATAACACGATAAAAGTTGCAAAAAAAAAAAGTATTTTTTGTTTTCAACAAGGGCTGGGAAAAGTAAAATTGTCAGGAGAAGTGCTTGGAGCAGGGAAACGTATAATTTCAACAACATTATGCCTCATTATGCTTTGTAGCAATATGTTCCTTTATATGGCTGATCAGCACTATTAATGTTGCTCAGGACTGCAGCCATTACAAAGCACCCTCTAAAAGTTTCCTTTCCATAGCTAAAACAGTGCATTTGTAATTGTAATAGTAATTGGTTGACTGGAATAGATAACATGAATATTGTATTAAAGGCCCACTACGTATTTTTAAAAATAACAGTGGGATTAATTACTACATTTAGTGAAAAATAGGTCACTAATAATGATTATTGCACAAAAATCTATTATAATGCAGTGACCCTGTATATTACTTTGCTTTGTTAATGTATGTAGTTCATTGTTTTGGCATTACAGCCCCAAATTACTTTTTTTATTTATCTTTATTGCTCTCTTGTTTCATCTACACAATGTTGCTGCTTTCAGTTAAAAAGCTTTTAATAAACCCCTTATACCTTTGGGGCCTGAAGCAAAGGCAGAAGTCCTTTGAACCTGCATTCTTTCTTGTGTCCAGCGGGGGGCGACTCACCTTATTACAAAAAGAGGTTCAGTTGTATGTTGTATTGTTGAAACTTAAGAGGAAATTGACCTACTTTTTACTTGATTTTATCCATCAGTAAACATTTTTCTGACAAATTTATGTACAAATTTATTTATGTATTTATGATTACTTTTCAAGTCGATCCCTTCATAAGGTGCTAAATGGCGGAATTGTGTTTAAGGCATTTTCCATTGTCCCCTGCTTTGAATATATTATAAGGAGACTAAAAATAATAGTGAAATTATAATCCTGTTAGATATTGTGAATATTTTATCTGCTTTTCAAAACCCAAATGCTGCAAGAATGGTACGTTTTCCTCTGTATTCTGATCACTCTATATCCCTGGGGAACAAGTTCATGTGATTTCCAAATATCACTGGACGATGATAGAAAGAAAACCTGTAATTGCTTTTCTCTTGGTTTTCCCTTCTTCTTCAGGCTGTTTAAGCGAGTTCTTCCTCTCCCTAATGGCAACTGGAATGCCATTGTGGATGACTGGTGTTGCCACCCGGATCCGTTCGCTAACAAGAAGCTGCTGCCCCGAGCTGAGGATTGTTTACTGGGTGACACCTTCCTCCTCCTAGCCAGAGATGGCAGCTGTAAACAAACTCTCAGTGAAGAAGTTAGCCCTGTTGGCTCAGAGGACAGTCAAGATTCAAAGGTGAACAAAGCATGGAGGAAAAACAACCACTTTGATCCCTTTTTCTGAGAAGGAAGACAAAGCATCTGAACCCCAAGCAGTATAGGACTATTGTTTGCTCTTGTCTCATTCTAGCTAGTGTCGTGTTTTTTGAGAAAAAATGGGGCTCCACATATTATGAATATTGAAATTTACAATCTCTACTTCTGAATGCTCTTGTCTTTTCCTTTCAGTACCTGCACTAAACATTTGTGGCATGACTTTTTGTCCCAGGAGAATAATTCATGGCTGCATACTTGTTCTGAGGAGTGCTGACCTTAATGTTTTTAGTGGGAGACAATTGATGAAATGGTGTTTTTCACAGATAAGTCCAAATGACAAAATTACCATAGTTGACCAACAGATTATAAAAACTTATTCAATAGAAAACATCCTCTCTCGCTACAGTGAGGTAGGATGTTGGGAAAGCACTAAATTGTCAATACCAGGTTTGTTTGGGTTTTTTTCTGTTGATGAAATATTTAGAAAGAAAGAAAAGATTTTTATGCACCTACAGTATACTTAACCTCATACAGGCACTCCTCAGACATCTGCATCAGAGAAGTCTAACTCAGCAGAAGCCCTCAGACAAGAATTGATCTCCCTGCTCCTTTCTTAGTCATTCTCTGCACGAGTGGCGCTCTTTGCATGACTGAGAGTGAAATAGAAAAAGAGACAGAAAGATCAGAGGAATAAATGACAATCTGCATGCAGAATACCTCTCTCAGTTTCTCACCCTGCCTGGTTATAGTGGCTATTGATTCTAAAACAGCCCAGTTAAAGAAAGGCTTAAACCGTGGCAAATGACTCAGTTTTTTAACATGTGCTACGAACAGAAACCCTGCCGCAGACTGGCACTCGTCTCCTGCAAGAGCTGCTCATCAGTGCTGGGCGAGGCTGTCGCACCAGGTATACATCACTCTATAGATTATAATCATCATTCTGAACTGTTTTTATGAGTCTCTCTCTACTGTTTGTTACAGAGACCCTAAAACTGTACATCACACAGGTGGTGGTGGAGCCTGCAGTGGGAGACAGAAAGCCAGAATCTTCTCTTAACAGGCAGGTTTTTATCAAAGTATAACATCTATTAAACCATGGCCGGTAAAGCACAATGTGTCATATGTAAAATGACATGAAGAGGTTTCTTCATGAAGGGGAAAAAAGGGTCGATGTGAAGGTTAATCATTCAATCTGTTGGAGTATTTTTTGTGCCAACCAATACAATTAACACTGGATAAGCCACGGTCACACCCAATATCTGTCATACAACTGACTGGATTTTGATTAAACTTTGGGTAATTACACATATCAGCACAGTATTCTTTTAAAAAACAATAATGATGAATGAAGGTCTGATTTAAATATTTTTTACAATATTTTAAAGATTATGCACAGGCATTAGTGTTGCTTTAAAATCCATCTTTTGAAAACCATTTTGCCTTTTAAAGCTAAACTCCATTAACTAAATGATAGCTGTGTTATTAGACTCACATTGTCATTTTTAAAATGACCACTGGGCATAAACTGTAAGTTTTTCCATTATTTTATCTTAAAGGTGTTTGATAAGTAAAAAACCCAAGTAGCATGGGGTTTTCCTAAAAAGACTAAATATGTAAAACATTGTGTCTTTTGGACAGATCACTGTTCCTGGAGAAGACTGTAGCAGCCAGGCTGTTGAGGCTGTCCAGCTCCATGAGCACCTTCCACTTCTCTGTCCAGACTCCTGATGGAAAAGCATTCTTATTGGTGAGAACAAGCAAGTGTAATCGAAGAAGCACATGGAAAACTGAGTAAAAATAGAATACTCAAAAATTGAATTCATGGGAAAGGGTGACATGAGGGGTTCTTCAAGTGATATGAAAAGCTGATTGGCTGTTACTCGCCAGACTTCTAGCTTCTTTAAAATCAGCAGCAAGTGGATTTTTACAAGTGGCTCTTCAAAGAACAACAATGACAGGTCTCTGCACATAATTTACACTAAGTTTGAGGTTCATTGTTTATATTCGAATATTGATTTTATTTAGAGAACAGGATCCAAAAACTCCTGCTTTGTATTCTTCCACATCTTCACTTACTGCCTATATGAGCCCATGCTATTGTTTGAGCACCCTCTATGAGAATGTACTTGATGTACCACAGCTGGTATACAATTCAGACTGATTGTGTTTCTCAGATGGAGCAGAGGCAGTATTTGTTCATCTCTTTTTCTACTTTTACCTGCCCCATTAAGGAGCACTTGTCAGATCAGCAATCAGAGCCATGCTGAGCTTTGATTGTAAACTATTGATTTTGTTAGAGGGGAGTTGTAATGCCCTTTTTTGTACTTTATTATTTATCACATGTAACACCCGAAAAAGCAAGTTTGAGTGATTTCTACCCTTTCACTGAAGTTGGCAGGTGAGACCTGCTTGCACATATGCATATCTCACCTTTTGCATGACATAAAATGTCCCAGGTATTCCACAAATGGTGCCCTTTTCAGAATTGAAACTGTAGGACATTAAAAAAAAACTCATTACATAGGATAGCAAAAAGAGTGTAGTTCATCTTGTGTGAAATTGACTTGTGATTTTTTTAATGAATATAAAATGGAAAAGGCATCCGCATCCTATCAGAGGTTCATCGCATACTGATCAGCCTTTGTGTTCTGTTGACAGCCTTATTTCTTCATTGTTGTATAAGAAAAAAAAATCATCGTAATAATTGTAAAATTAACACTCCCTTTCTTTCTTCCAATATTTGTTTTTGTCTTCTGACCTTATTAAAGCCCATTATGTTCAGAAGTAATAACTTGGTAGCATCTCCACACACATCTTGTGCTTGCACATTTGATTAGGTGGCAAATTATAAATAAGCCTAAAGCATTGTTATTGCATATCTTTTATTGGCTATGCAAAAACAAGTGTGTATTCTGTCAAAAACACCTTCATAAGCCATTTTAACTCTAAACAAAAAAATTCTGCAAATCAACCACACCTGTACTGTAAAACCTAAACTGTATACATTATAGCAGCACAATTGTCAGGACTGAGGGCTGAGACAGCAGACTTTTAAATCACAATGTTGGCTCCAGTTGTCAATTACCATCAGCCTTGGCAGGGCATGATGGCACCATCCATCAGCTCAGCTCTAGTTTGCTCTGCAACATGGTGCTGAAACATCATGTGCTGGAGGGTCATTTTTTAGTGGAGCACAGTTTTTCTGTTAAAATGGTGATTTAGTGTGGCTGGCAGTTAGAATCATTTCAACCTGTATAAGATCAACGGACTGTAAAAAAGACTTGGATGTGGCCATTGTGCAGTGCCCTTTTGTTTGTAGAAGCTATTTGAAGCCTCCAGTTTGGCATTTTGGCTGTTGCTATCTTCGTTCTAGTAGCAGGAAGTGACCATTTATGGAAAAGAGGGTTGAACTGTGGAGGAGTGAGAGTGCGATCTGACTGAGAGGCCAGGGACACTGTGCCCACCCAGTATTGTTAGCATAGAAAACGCTAAGTTATGCTAACAGCTAACACAAGCTTGCTAGTTTGGTTAGCAAGATCCATCCGCAATTCTTTTAAACTTGAATACCAATCACTAATCAATGTGATGCTAATTTTAGACTATTGATGTACATGCATTAAAAAATTTACTTACCTGAGAAAAAACAGCCAGATGCTTCTCGTTTTCAGTACAAGCAAACGCTGAACAAGATACTTCTGTGCAAAATGTTACAATTAACTTTCATGAACTGAAAGTACATGATGAAAGTGTAAAAGAACAGACAATAATGTGGAAAAACTGCCATAAACAATCTCAGAGCTATTATAATATTCACAGTGCCATGGATTTGCAATGTTAAACCTGTATCCTCAATGACAAATCTTGGTAGAGGCTTGTCAATCACAAGTTTGACACGCTCTGAAGCATGCCCTACATTTTAAAATGTATTTTAGTCTAAATGGGTCCATAATTTCCTAATGAGCATCAGGCTATGTTGAGGAAGACATGGAACTTACGTTTGAGATCATAAACTTAATAGGAAAATTTTTGCAGAGGAAATAAATCAAGGGAGAATTTGGTAAATTTTCTCATAGACCTTCTATACAATTGGACTTCTTTTTATGACTAGTGAAATTGCTGCTGCATCACCTTCTATTATACAGTCTACGGTCTACGGTGTGTTTGATGATAATATAGGACCATGGTTTATTATAAGACTCTGTACCGGTGTGCATAACTGCATGCAAAGAGTTTATGTGATGGATTGAGATTCCTTCACTCATGCGACAATTTGCGTGTGTTTCTCAAGTGTTAAGTGACCTGTCTGCTCCTCCTGCAGGTCTGGCTGCTGAACAGTGACTCCATCACAGCGTCAGTCCCAGAGATGTGTGTCGGAGGTGAGAGGTCCATCAGCTCCCCAGCTCTTCACAGTCCATCACCCCGAGCTGCCAGAGCCCTGAAACTCCTCTACACCGCCTGCTCTGACACAAGCATCCAGCAGCGAGAGTAAGCGAGGACTCTCATCCCCTCCTCCACCCTCCAACCCTCCGCTCCCTCCCCCATTCAATCTTTGTTTTCCCCTTCTTAATCTTATCCTTTCATCTTTCCAACGCAGCCTCTCAATCACCACCTGTCCCGGCTCACTGAGAGGGATGAAAGACGACTTTGTTGGTGAACAGATTTTCGGTCTTAGAACACTTTACGCTAAGGGTCCCTGCTCAGGCATAATTGTCTGTTATTTCGCGAATGAGATTGCCATCAAAGGTGTTTATCGTCTGCGTGTTGTCAGTTGCATAAGCCACGCTCATGTTTGTTGCACATACAGGGGATGTTGTTATGACTGGAGCGAGGCCCTGTGTGTCGTGCTGTGATACATTAGAGAGGTGTAGGTGGATGTGCTGCATGTGGTTCTCCATGTTCAGTACAGCAGCACCCCACTGGAAGAGCCTTCCACCCTCATTATTTTCAACTGAATCAGCACTCAGCATTTTATCCCTCTGCCTCCTCCTCCTTTACCCTGCAGCCGCACAGAGTGAAGGCAGAACAGAGAAGTTTTGTTGTTTCTACCGTTTTGACAAGCCCACTGGCTGACTGATGGAGAAAGGGTAATTAGTGGTAAAACTCGCATGAAAGGAGAAAGGCTTGTCTTCACAGAGAAAGCAGTAAGAGTGCATTTAAATGACACGCTGAACTGTACGAGCTGAGTGATGCGTGGGAAACTGCTTCGCTAGGGATGCATGCTGGGTAACGAGAGACATCATCACGATAAAGTAGGCTGTGACAGGAACTTTTGACTCGAGAACTGTTGTTTTTTGCAAGCCATAATAACAATTAACGCCTCTTATGCATGGCCTTACATACTGCAGAGGTTATTTTAAAGTGGTAGCTGGGATTTTTGTGGGGTCATATGAGGTGCTTATACATAGTAAGTGCAGCTAAAGTAGAGGGCAGTCAGCATGCAACTTTGGAGAAACAGGCAGAAACATTGGCACAGAAATTAGGCAATGTACTGTTGTGGATCAGGGCAGCAGCTAAATGTATTTCATATTGTGTTATTGTGTGACTTTGGTGTTTTTAATGGTGACACAAACTCACACACAAACAATTTAAATGACAGAGGTAGCGGAACACCAGAAACTCTTCACTCTGTTCAGTAAAATTACCCTTTCTGTCAAGGGAGTCTGGTTGCTTCCAGTTAGAAAGGGCTGTCTGACGGCAAGGTAAAGCAATAAAAACCATTCTAAATTTAGCATACACTTAAACTTATATTGATTTTTCTAGGTGGGCCTCTTTATGGTTAGCCAAATACATTTTGCTGCTGTCATGTCCACAGCAGTACATTGCTTAGCTTTTGTGCTGTACTCCTGCCTGCTTCTCCAAAGTGTGGGTGTGTCTTAATCTACTGTACGTGAGTACCTCAGGCGGCCCCACGTCATAAAACTAACCTTTTCCTCCTGCCAGAAATGAAATAAACACATCTGTTCTTCCACTGCAACTAAATTCCAGACTTCAGAGCTGTCTTCTTTTTTTTTTTTTTTTTTACAGCCAAACTTCTTTTTTAGATATGGAATTCTTATTTAAGTAATGTAAAAGTCTTAGAGTGAATCATCCAGATTCATATTTTTACATGAACACAACATTTTGATGATTTTTTTTTTGTCAAAAAATGTTTATATATGTAATTTTGAATAGTATGCACTGAGCACGAGTTTTACTGATTTAAAATAAACGTGTCAGTGCTCAAATCTCAAACCAAAGCTGGGAAAAATTATTGACATCACCATATGAGACTGAATATTGTCTTCAACTTTGGATATCATAATTTGATATAAATGCATTTCAGAAAAATGTTGTCATTTTCTTAACTGACTTTTAACTGGTCTTTTACTAACCTTTTTATCATTATATCCACATTAATGATTATCTATCACATCTTTCCATTTGTCAAACCCGTATGCTTTAACAATTTATATATCAGGTTATTTTGATATTTGATTTTTTTCCCAATATCACCCAGCCCTGTCCCAACAACAACTTCAACATTTCTGTACAGGAATGTCTCACTTATCAGGGGCTGATCAGTATACTGTACCTGCAGCGCACTTCTATCAGTCCGCTTATCTGCCTGAGGCAATTTATCACTTCACCTCTATTCATTAAGTCTTGTCTTTGAGGTGCTTCACATTTGAGCAACTCCTTTTTTTTTTTTTTTAAATTCCACCTATTTTTGACATTTCTCTGAAGTCCTGCAAAGCTAAATGCCGGTGTTACCCACACTTCCATTTCCTCCTACGTAATTTACCATTCATCCTTCATCACTCATCTCTGACATTTTTAAATTAAATGTTATGCCTGGGGAGCTGAATTCCCTGGATGATGACCCTCTTATTCAGGATACAGTCGGTTACAGTCGACTGCAGCTAGAGGTTGCAGTATGTGTTGTTAAAACTGCCAATAATTGGCTGGAGAATCAGTGAGCCAATGCCTAAGTGGATTACGCTTGTCACTAATGGCACTGACTTGATTATGAGTTGAGTGAAAGTCACAGGCACAATCACAGCCCAGTACAATGTGAATGAGGTCTCATGGATATGGAAACTAAGTCTAATAGAAATGGTATGGCTACTCCTTTTATGAAGAACTAATCCAGAATTTTGAGTATTCAAATCTTACTATAGATAGTTTTAACTAAATTTCTACACTCAATAGATATATGTATACAGCAGAAATGCATTAGATTTGCTGGTTAAACAGCTTAGCCTGATTAAGACCTAGTGTTGTAATCAAATGGCTCAAAGCAAATTCACCATGCATGTAAACTTCACTATAGCAGTAGTTGAACTCAAACTTTAAGAGGACTTTTCCCTCCCAGGAAATGCACAAATGGGTAAATGTCACCCAAACAAACTGGATCAGCACCACACACTGACAGAGCATCAATCTTTCTTCTCTCAATCACTCTTACCCTTCTCCTTTCAGTCCCCTCTTCATTTCTCCTCACACTGAGATGTATAGGGATGGCACACACACACAGGCCATCAATACACTTTTATGTATCCCTAGTTATCTATCTCAGTTTACAGTTAAAACGACTTAATTAAAGCGATGAAGTGAATGCTTCGACTTGGGATTTACAGAAGCTATTTTGGGCATCTTGGTTGTAAAATGATGTGGCAGTCACTGTAAATCATTCCTGCTCTTCTTGGTGTGTTTTCAGCCTGTTAACTAGTTGGGAGGCCAATGCCATAGGACATCCCGTGGTGCTGCCACTGAATGTGTGTAAGGAGCTGCAGCAAGTGATGGATGACAGCAACTCTACACTTCCTGTCTCTATGCGTCACATGAGGTCCTATGAGGTGAGACGATTACTATGTATTTATGTGTAAAAGGCAATGGGCTTGGGTGGCATGACAGATTATCGGTCAATACAATATTGATATGACACAGCAATGCTCCACATGTGTCCGCGACAAAAGACAAATATTCATAAATGCAATGCCTGATATGAGTCTTTTGCTATATTCAGTCTCTTTTCTCTGGCATTGTTGTAGCTTTTCAGAAGAAAGGTAACAACATGTATAAGTGCATTCTGACCTGGGTTACACCATGGCTGTTTAAATCACCAGATGTATGTTAGCTATATAAGACCAGTGATATTTCACACCCAGGAAAAAGTGCTGCACACCCTGCACGAGTACATCTGTACAATACATTATTTAGCAATGAATTCAAACCCAATCCTGCAATGCAAAGTGTGGGCGGGTTTATTTGTGCTTTAGAATGCAACCACTGTGAAACAATATTTTATCATTTCATTAACCTTTATTTAAATCTTGTGGAATGTTCAACAATATCAAGAGCACAGAAAGAAACACAATGAAATCACAAACAACTACAGAGGGAGCACCATTCAAGACATTAGAAACACTTTTAATCAAAAGCAGAGTAACTGGTAATCAGAGTTTTAAATATCATATACCATCGCGACAACTGTGTTGAGGTTGTATGTTATAGGATGTTCCAGGGAGATGCAGCAATTAAGGTGAAATCAGTTTTTCCAAATTCAGTATTTGTCCGTAGGAACACTGAGCATTAAGCAGCCACTTGAGCATGTAGGATAATTACTATGTGTCCAGGTTATTAAAGTGCTAAGGTATGATGGCATGTTGCATGTCAAGACTTTATGATTAAAAGGAACCAATGCACATGTCATCTCACAGATAAAGGTGCCCACTGGGAAATAATTTTTCCGCTTTTTGCTTTGGACAGTTATATAATGCATTGTTGCTTTTCTTAAAGCACTTTCATTAGTTAGAGAAATCCATGTTGCCAAACCCTGTGACTACGGCATGTTGATCCTTTGCACAGCCACTTTTTTTTAATATGTAAAATGCTCTGATTCTGTGTAGCAGAACCACAGAAATGCGGTCTTCTAATCTATTTTCTAATCTATCTTTATATTTTGTAAAAGCAGTAGAGCCTCTTTTTAAGCTGACAGCGATCACTTATTTCACTTACTTCTTACTTACAGCACCTTGTTTATCCATTATTCAGTAGTGCTTGACTTGTGCTTTTATCCCGCCTTAATTAATTTCATGATTCAGAGCTTTCAGTTAACAGCTTCGCTTTAGGGATTATGTGGGTCAAATGCAAGGTTTTTCTTTTGTCAGCCTTATTCCAGCTTCGGCACACCTGTAATTGTACAAAATGTGTAAATTAAGCTGGAGTTGCTGAGGAAACCCTTTGACTAGAAAATAGGAGCTGTTAACTTTGCTGACATCTCTATTCTCCTAGCCGTTTTAAACATAGTCACAGGGGTAATTAGCACCATTATCCTCCACTTCCTGCTCAGAAAGTTTAAGACTCCCACCACTTAAACAAGTTTTCCATCTGCTAAAACAGACAAGAGCAGGAATAATATTCACTGAGCAAACCTTTCAGAGGGATGTCTGCTGTTGTACATCATGTGAAGTCTTTTTGTTGTAAGCCTAGGCAGGGGGTGTTCGCTTGAAGGCTTGGAGTCTTTCTTAATCTAAACTGAAGCAATGTGTTGAAGAAGGAATGAAAAAGAATGTGGCCAACTGTATTTCTTATAGAAAGTTTTCACATTTAAAACTTAAATAAAAGTTTAGTCTGTGGGCAAGACGGAGCAACAGCATTACGAAAAATGTGGTTTTAATTTTGATGGACACTTTGTGGATGGTACATTTTTTCTGAACATACTTAAAAGTTTAATTCCAATAAATAGCCTTGCAACTTATAAGTAATGGTCAATTTCCTCAGTGTTTTGCATTATGTTAGTCATCAAGTACATAATTAGGACCCATTTGACAGGGTTCTTACTTTTAAAAAAGTCAACTGGAATAGTAAAAATAATCAGCTGCAGCTTGCGTTTTAACCCAACAAAATTATCTAATGTTAGCTTACACAGCTAGCTACAGCTATTATACCAGCATTTGCTATCATGTGGTTGGCAGCTAGCAAGAAATATAAAGAAGCCTCTTTTGACTACTTGTATGAAACAGATAACCTTTTTTTTAATACTGCAAGTTTCTGAAAAAAAAATCACCTTGCGTATGGAACACCAGGTTGCTGATATATTTTAGGTGCCTTACTTGTTAAAAAAAAATATTGTACCTCGCCTTAAAATACAACTGCTCTCTCACCACAAGCCTTTAGGTTGACAAAGTAATGAAAACTCAGCGCTGTTACTCTTCTTCTTCCTCTCGCACATTGTGATACAGTGATGAACAGTATTGCTGTTTGTTGAGGTAACAACATGACCGAGGTGGGCGGGGGGGAGAAATAAGGCCCCGCTGAAATTGAGAAGGCCACAGATAGAGCGACCCAGACATAGGACATAGTATCTGTCTGGTGCTGGAAGCGGCTACAGCAGTAAAAAGAGTGTGATAAATTGACGCACTTGAACACTTCCTGATAGCAGAAGCCTGTGCTATAGGCGGCAGAGGACAGCAAGGTAATGTGATCATGGGGCCATCTAGAGTTACCGGATATGTTCTGAGAGTCCCAGTTTAAAACACTGTTTGAGAATACTGCCTGCAGTCTGGAAGGTTATGAGGATCTGAAGTGTTAAATCTGCTAGAGATGATGAGATGAAAATATGAGAGAGAACCAGGAACAGAGACAGTGGAGGTTGTGAGATATAGTACTGCTGCTGTTGGCTTTTGAAGGCTCAAGTGAACAGTGAACAAATGTCTGTCACAGTCAATCCCAGCTCATTTAAAGATACATTATGCATTTCTTTAACCATTAAAAAACATTTTTGATGGTACATCACAGACTCTAAATAAATTATGGATATAGTTTAAATCATCTAGTTTGCCGGATAAGCCAACTCCATCATTGTATTTTGTTTAACTGGGAGAAAAAAAGAAAAAGTTGACTCCTCTGAGTGTCTGTAAGTACAATTGTAAAATATTTTGAAATGACCAACATATTTAAATAAACTGAAAACACACGTTTCAGAAAATTTCTGTAACCAAAAGATGACAAACAAGTTGTACAAAGAGCTGTGGCTGTGAGATGTAGGCTCATTTTGTATTGAGATAAATGTGACTGGAGTTGCTTAACCATAGGTTTTGACCTCTGTTGGATTTTTTGAAAGATTGCAGGCTTAAGGCAATTCCAGGTTGGCTTCACTGCTCCGACAAGGAGGTTGCCAGCTGTGGCACACTGACTTTTATTAGGTGTAAATGCAGCTCTTTCATTCTCACTCCGTGCCCTGAACCTATTCTCACACGAGCATTTATGTGCATCTACATTCTCCTTAGCTTACATTCATAAAACACCACCAAATAGAGAAGAAGCTAGTTCAGATTTTAAAATCACAAAAATGCCACAATGCATAATGTTGCTTGAAAAATGGAGAATGTTACATTGTGTCCTTGCATTTGGTTGATGTTTTTATGGTGAAGGAAACCTTTTATCTACTAACTTGCAACAACATGCTGAGACACATCCTTAGGGTAGTACAATAAGGACAAATGAGGTCATACCGCAAAACATGATTGAATATGTTTTACTAAACAATTCCAAGTCACTTGCATGGAAGATAAAATGAACGGGTTGAGAAATAAATGGATTTAGAAGAACCAACACACTCTCACAGGCGCTTTCACTTCTTCTAGCTGATCAGACCTCTGCTCAGGCTGCAGTGGAGCCATGCTGAGAGCTATGTCACATAACATAAACTCTTTACGATTAGATTTTTTTTAAAGCAGACATTCTGCTGTGTCATGGCTGTACATGCACAGATGTAATTAACAACATTAATAACAGCTCTGTTCCAGTGGAGAAGGATGTGGCTGCAGAGCTCCAGGATTAGACCCAACTCCTTTCCTTTACCTTTTTTGGTCTCCAGCTTGGAGAAGGAAGTGTATGTCTGAAATTGTGCAAATTGGGTAATTTTAATGTTTAAATTAAACTGTGACTTATAAAGTCAGGTGACACAATGTTACGCAGAAAAAAATCAAGTTAAATGATTATCTAATGTTAGGTAGCTATCCTAATGTCATTAGCAAAATAGTGTTAATGTAAGCAAAGATGATAATAGGATCTTTGCATTTATTTCCTGTTTTAACATAACCTTATTGTATCATTTCAGCTGACATTAATGTTTTTCAACAATGACAATTTAGCTAGCTAATGTTGGCATACTGAAATAATTCCCTGCTTGATGTTACATGACATAACTATAAATTATTGTTAATGTTAGTGTGATTGGTGAAAGCTGTGTAGCTTACTTAAACTAGTGAAATGTACCTTACTGTATTGTGATTATCATCTCTGTAACCTGTAATACAGTGACATCTAACCCTTTACGCTATACGTGACACTGGCATTAAGACATGTGATATTGTGACTGGGGTTCACTGGATGCAGAACAACAAGGGGACATGTTTAAAACACCATATAGGAGTCTGCAACATTGAGGGACAAAGCAGTGATATATTACGATCTGGGAACAGGGCTGCATGTCCGGCACAAGGACATATGTATGATAGACGCGGTGGTATTTGATGACAAAGGGGTTGCTGTCTGTTTTTATGTGCTCCCACGTTTACTCTGCTACTTATCTATCTCCTCTGCTCCATGCAGCAACATGCAGCTGTGTTGGTGCGTGTCTGAACACACACACACATCACATGCAGCGACAGGATGAAGCTCATATTCATCGCTGTGAATCAATCCAAAATGTTTTATTCTTCTCATTCACAATTTTGATCTTGCTGTCTCCCTCTCCAACCTTGAATGCTGTATCTTTACAAACAATAACGTACATCACGATGCATTTTACATTTTATGGATTTATTATTTATATGTCATATCTCCCAACATTTGGACATAAATCATTCATCAGCCAAACAATTACACGTAATGCCCACAAAACTCCAACATAAATTGGCTGTTGTAAACGCTGACAACTTTCTGTTTCTCTGTCTTAGCTGTCTTCTGTGGGAGAAATTTGTATCACTAAGTATCGCCAATATGGGAATTACAGTATCAGCCAACACTAACATGGCTGTGATGCAATGTTATTAATATACATCTAGAAGGCTACTTTATTAAAGATCAGCATGGTAAAATAATTGTACAATATAACAAAGTGGCATGTAAAAGTGCAGTAAACTTGATTTTCCACAACTGTTTATCTCAGTAGTTTTTTAGTTGAACCTACATGCAAAGAGGAGGCGAAAGGAAAGTTCACCAACACAATACCGTTACTATGTTCTCAATAGCTTACCCTGTGTTGGGGTACTTTCCCAGGTACAGTTGTGCTCATCAATTTACATACCCTGGTAGAATCTATGAATATTTGACAATTTTTCAGAGAGTATGACCGACAACACAAAAACTGTTTTTTTTTCCACTCATGCTTAAATGTAACAAATAATTTAACAAATATACGTACCATAATCTTTTCAAAATTCTAAGGTCAGGGACTAGTAAAAACACCAGTGTGGAACATTCCTGTGTTGTGCTTTCAAAATTTGTAAAAAACAAAAAAATTTAAAAAAAAATCATTAAATCGAAATACTTTTTTCACAAAGATCATAGTCCAACTCTGACTCCCTGTCACTTAATATGGTATGAGAACATCTGATATTGAGTACATGTGTACATTTACCTTGACATGGCTGGTAACGGGTTAAACCATCCCTCTTCAGTGCACACAATTTGACTCATCACAGCAGGAAAAGCCCAGGTGTGTGTAGATAAATGATGGCTGAATTCCATTTAGCTGTTTGGGTTTCAGGCTCCTGGTTTTGTGCATGCGTGACTTGCTGCCACTGAACAGTCAGTGTCAGTATCAGCCAAACAGAACAGAGTCATTGTGAATGGTGTTTTTAACACCCGTGCTTTCATACTATGACCAGTCATAGTACGTTGTGAAGATGGATTGGACCAGCACTCTAGAACTGGCTCACCTAAATGGAAAGCAGTAGTTATTTTTATGAACACACCAATGCTTTTTTGCTGCTGTCCCAAACTACCTACAACAGCACTGACCTAAAGTTGCCAGGTAACTGTTTGAGTTATGTGTGTTTGTGTGTGTATGTT
>JAOWBC010001592.1:4951340-4966462 GCA_028566105.1 Hypoplectrus providencianus
CCCAAACTACCTACAACAGCACTGACCTAAAGTTGCCAGGTAACTGTTTGAGTTATGTGTGTTTGTGTGTGTATGTTTTTTATTTTTGGGAGGATAATTTCAGCCCTGTAACTAGATCAAAGCCTGCACCATAACCCAGCCTGTTATTATTCTGCATGTGGAATGTCTACTGTTGTCTGGGCTGCTGCGTTCCCCGCCCTCCATCCCCAGGCCTTCCAGTGTAATGGGGTGTAAAGTGGCTCAAGCATCTGAGTGTCACTTTTTAGCCCGGGAACAGACAACACCGCCCTCCTCTCCCCCACCTCATTAATCTCCTCCTCACTCCCACAGAGACAGCATGTAGGTTAGAATGAAACTGATCCCAAAACCGCTCCGACGTTTTACAGTGAAGGACTGAGGACTGTATCGATCACACATCGCCTCAGTCTTTCCGCGGTTACAGTTTCCCACCAGGAGCGGGCCGCACTTTGTCAAAATAAATTACCTTCCCCGAGACGCACACATCTCGATTCATGGACCAATGGATAACATTAGGAATCAGTCAACAGAGCAGGGGGTCTGTGGCACATTTCTTAGTCAGTGTTCATAAGTTATGTCCGCTTGATGATAAAATTAGGCTGATATTGATTTTTAATTAAAGAAAATATGTTTTTATGGCAACTGAGTTTTGTTACCTCTAATGTGATTAAGCTGATGCATTTTGTTGCATAACATGTCAAGTGTTAAATTGATTTATAGAGCATTGGTTGTGTAATGGAATCCCCTGCATTGCTCTATATCTGAGCAAGATGGGTTGTTAAATGTAATAGTGATGAGCTTCTTAACCCTTCATCAGCACCACTCATCATATTCATTATATTGATGTAAAAGTTGTAAGAGATTGAACTCTTAAAGTCCCACGCTCTGTCCAATTCTTTACCCTATACTCTGTTTGTCTGTAAAAACTCAGTTCTAGACAAATGTGACTTTTACCATTTATTTGAAACAATAATAGTCAAATGCATTGAGCAGAAATCTGTAAGTGACCGAGCCAGGAGCACAATATAGACTGACGATTACTTCCATATTCCACAATTTTCTTGTGGGTGTGGGCTCCACTTCTTCTGTCTTCTGCATCCCTTGGTTGTCAAGATTCTCCTCTGGCTGCTATTAACAAGGGATTTAAGCCCTGAGAGCTGCTGCTCACTGGATATTTTCTCTTTTTCAGATCATTCTCTGTAAACCCCTAGAGATGGTTGTTTGTTAAAATCCCAGTAGATCAGCAGTTTGTGAAATAGTCAAACCAACATCTATGACACATTCAAACTCACTTCACCTTCCTTCTTCGTTCTGGTGCTCACTGTGAACTTCTGCAGGACATCTTCAACTTGTATACATGCCTAAATGCTTTAAGTTGCAGCCATGGAATTGGCTGATCAGATATTTCATTAACAAGCATTTGAACATAATGGACATTATAAAGTGGCTTGTGTGTATATACAAATATAATCATAATTGCTTTTGTTTGAAGGTAGCCAAGATCAGAATTGCATTCAGTCTGTTTGGCCCTGGTGGGCTATACAATAACCTCTCACATTAGATTGTGTTGTATGGCAGCCAAGAGAATGCTGCTCATTATTCACATGTGCCCTCAGCAAGTATGAAACATTATTCAGGCTAATAATACGTTGACGACAGCTGCATTTACTGAGTGCTTGAGGTAATCTCTAGCAGTACCAGAAAGTGGTAAATTCTCAAAAGGCTGCAGTCAGTCATCGATTCAGAAGCTATGTTGTAGCTCTTTTGTTAAAATGCAGATCATGTCCTGAGGGTGGGGTAAAGACACACCCAGGTGTGATTATAGTAAAGCATTATTAAATGGGTCAGTGGGTTTGCCTTTTGCCAGGAATATGTGTGTCTAACTCTGTTATCTGCTCTGACTGCAGGACTTTCCCTTCATTGTAGTACTCGGTGTAGCAGCAGCGACTTGTTTCTTTCGTCACGTTCAGCTTTTCCACACCTCTTTCTGTCAGTCTGTTCATGTGTGAAGAAACATTCTCTGCGCTGCGTGCCAATTTTTAAGTGTTATGATAACAGTCCCTGGCACAGAGCATCAAAGAGTATCAAAATACTTCCTCTTGTCTCCTCTGTTGTCAGCGTCTGGAAACCCTTTAAAACCTAGACATTAACCTCGTTCTCTGTAAAGTCCATTTTTCAAACGTAGAATGTGTCGTATGGAAACAGAGCAGAAATAAAAAAGTCATCTCTTTCTACAGTTAGATGTTTTTACTCTCTGGGCTTTGCAGTGATGTTTAACATTTTGCTGTGCTCAAGCTCAAATGAATTTCAATGAGATCAAAGAAGTAAGCATATTATCATCAAGTGTTGTAGGAACACCTGCTGTCAGCATCGCTACCAGTTTAAACACCTTCGTGTCATTTTAACACTATTAAATGCAAACTACTTCAGAACCTTTTCTGTGTGACTTCTTGTAATGTAAACAGTTGATTCCTAGAAAGTTAAATGTAGTGAGTCTTCTCATGCCTTTGCTTGTCTTGTCTTGACTGTAGGTACAATTTCATGGGGGAAGAACTTTCTCAACCCCTTAGAGATCCAGATTACAGATAGACAGATGTCTGCAGTGCGCTCAGTATTACAACTACAGTAGAGACACACATAGCAAAAGAAAACTTGATGACCTAAGGATTCTGTTGGTAGTACATAGTTATTTATTTTGGGGAAGATGAAAAGAAACTCTCCAATGTCAAAAATTACATGGGCATCTACAAGAGGTTCCAATGACCTCTGATCTCAAGATACCTGGATAACCCATGAATTGTGTACTATGATCTCCCCTTAACAGATATGCCCATTTTATGCTATTTGCATGGAGTTTAGGCAAAACATATGCAGCAATGTGTTACTTTCTTCTGAATTTGAATAGTTGTGCTTACTGAGTACCAAACATTCTGGGATAGTAGGAGCAGGTTTGGTTATGACAGGAAATCTCATGCTCTTGTGAATTCAATGAGACAAACTGTATTAATGTGTGACGATGTTACTCACTGTGGTAGCATTTCATTGTTGAGAGCTTTTTTTTTTTATTGCCCTCACTTGATGGAAAAAGAAATCCGATTGTGACCTCTAGAATAATGACATCAATCAGCCAGTTTGTAACCATGAATAAAGTTGAAATCAAATGTACTTCTTGAAAAATGCTTCAGTTGGTGCCTCACTTCAGAGGACTGGATTGAAGCTTGATTGGCCAACATGGGCAGTGAAATTTGTGTGTTTCGCTTGGCATCATGAAGGCAACCATCTGCTTGTTTTTTCACAGTTTTCATAATTGCATTTATAGTACAATTTAAATGTCATGATAAAGGCGTCAAGACTCTGGATATTTTTTGGAGGTTGAGGTACCTTAAAAGTTCTTGGAATTTATGCTTGAAATACTGTATGAACCCTGAAGATGGATGAGTTTATTGTGTGTCCAAGTAGTGAAATTTATTGAGACGTCTGCAAGGTTATCCCAGTTAATGAATTCCCAGTAATTTGTGTGAAAGTCTCTTCCTCTCTGCCATCACATGCAGCCAAACATTGGTTAGCTGCATTCATTAGCTAACATTATCTCTTGTTCCAGCAGACTTATGCCAAACCAGCATAACGCCAGTTAAAAGTTCACTTAAACCCAGCATGGTTTCATGTGGGAAAACAACGGCAGAAAGAAACAGATTTCACAGACTTGCAGTTTAGGAGCTGCAGGTGAACCCGTTTAAATATAACAGTATGCAGATTATTTGGAAGTCACTCACCTTTAAACCTCTATCACCACAAAAAAAAATAGTATTTAGTAAAAGTTTCATGTCTGTGTTCCATCTAGTAGAACATTTCTGTGCCAGTACAGCTTTCTCCAACGCAAGTGTTTCAATGCCCGTGTTTCCTTTTCAGTTTTTATCTTGTTTTCTAGCCAATTCTCTCATTTTGGATGCCAAAATTGACAGTCGCTGACTTGGCACTATGGTTTTCCACCATCTATCCAGTCGAATTTTGTACAACCCTCACTTTGGGGCTGCCTGGTGCAGCCATAGCTCTCGAGTTAGCCACTATAAAGCTCCACAGGAGTTTGTGCCTTTCTCAACGACAACTCATCAAGATGAGCAGAATACCTCCTATCCCCAGCTTCGTTTTCCCAGCTTCAATTGAGCATCCCTCATATCCCGGGCCAGCCTCTCTCCTCCATCTAGACTCTCAGTGCGATGCTTCCTTATCACAATTTGTTTTCTTGTTCTGGGACTAAGAGTTCACCGCTTGTTGCCGTTTGTTATCATTTGTATGAATTACCATTGATGCGCTTGAGTGGTGAGCAGACATTGGCATAGGGATGGAGAAGACAAGGCCTTGAGTGAGGCAAATGCCCTCATCCATCATCCCAATATAGAGCCCTCAGTGGAGCGCAACCATTGTCTGCAGCAGGCAAACACCCAGGAATAGCAGATGGAGGGAGAGGGAGGGAGGGAGGGAGGGAGAGGGAGGGCTGAGCTGATTTGTTTTCTGTGCTTTATCTGCATGTGTGTTTTTGAAGTTGATTAAATCTCTACCACCTGTGGTGTTTTTGTTGTTTGAAGACAGTAATTGCAGATAATGTGTTTCTGTGCCGATCAGTAGACTGTAGAGATCCAGTACATCTGTGCTTTGGGGAACAAAAATCCTCAGAGCAAACTACAAACTGGAGTTTTTTTGTTTGTTTTTTTTCTAAAAAAGTTAAATCTATTTTTATTTAAGTTTCGTGTTTCAAAGTGTCCAAATAGATTTGAACCTTTCCTAAACTTTTGCTGTTGTTCTCAGGTGGCCTATCTGAGATTGTGAGGTCACAGGTCCAATGCCAAGAGGTCAAGACTTCACCCATCACTCAGAGAAGTCAAGATGACCTGGGACAGCTGAGAGAGGAACTTTCTTCAACATGTACTGTATGCTTGTTTATGTAAAAGGGGATGTATTACACTAATTTCCAGGACATTCCAATATTTGTGTTTCTAGAATAATCAAAAAGCAGATTTTATAATGTTGCCCATGGCAGCTGCGCCTCTATTCACACTGCAGCCAGGGGGGCCTGAGGAATGACAATAACAAAGTACTTTTCATTGTGAGAAATATCAGATAAAGGCTTTGTTAACCAAAAATTAGCATCGTTAGGGTCTCCCTTACATTTGTATGTAGCTGATGGCACTTCCTTCCATTAGAAAGATCAACAATAAAAGCCTCTATCAAAAAAACTATACAATCAAACAGGGTTCAGCAGGAATGCAGTCCAAAAATAGAAAGACATGTACAACATCAGCAGCCAATATTTACAGGTTTACCTAATGTTTGCATGTAGCTACATGTAGCACTATATGTACTGTACTGTAGAAATGTGCCTGGAGCAGATGGCCACAACTAGAATTCCAGCAGGAACTGACATCAGTTCCAGCTAAGATTAGAAAATACTGTTGGAAGCAGATTGCTCTCAACTACTGGTAAACTCACAGTAACTTTAAAAACTTAACTGCATTATTCGAAACTCTATGTTTATCTTAAATATAAACCTCTGACATTGTAACATTATGGCAGAAAATGTGGAAGACAATAGTCAGTCCCCATAAAGGTAATAGGTAACCAGGCTTTCCAGTAAGTATCAGACTGGATACAAGTGTGGAAGGAAATGCTGCTAATGTGGAGCGGCGAGTTGGTTTTTCTTGTTTTTCCTGATTCCGATTTATGTTGAAACATGTTGTTACCATGCTTGAAAATGTGTTAGCATATCCAGTAAATGCAAAACTGGAAGAGAATCATGACATTGCCATCATACTTTTCATAAATTAGATGGTTAGATCTCAATTAAGTTGGTTCTAACTTTTAATCCAGGTGAAAAATGTAGCATAGTGGTTGAAACATCTCTGTGCACATTGTATCCTTATACATTCAAAGGCTTTATTTTGTAAAATTTCTTACCTTTTTCAACAAAAACAGATTAAACAGTTTTATTTTGGAAGAATCGCCTCTTGCGTTCTCTTTTCTATCTGCTGGAGAGCACTGCTGGTTGATATGTGGGACATTGTTCTTGAGTTGGCCCTTGATGAAAGCTTATTATAGAGGCACTTCAGCCCCAGGGTACAGCAGTCCATCCTCCACTGGAGTGTAATTACAGCTTGTGGAGCTAGGTGGTTTTTGTCTAGTTGTGGGTTTATTTGTGTGTTCCAATGATTGATGGTATTTATGTAACATGCGTGGTCGTGAGTATGATTGCAAAAATGTATGGTTAAACACTCTTAACATTCATCGTGATATGGGCTGGTCAAGTAGCTCTTCAGTAGGTCAAAGTACTTTTTACACATTAGTAGAGGGAATCTAGGGAAGGCAATCTTGGTCTGACACTTTGGTGCAGACTGAAATATCTCAACAACCAATGGATATACTGCTGTAAAATTTGATACAGATAGTTCTGGTTCCAAGAAGATTGAACTTATTGACTTTCTGATGCCCTGACTCCCCTATAGCACCACATCGACATTGACATTTTTGTCAGTGACATGGCTCCTTAACTATCAGATGGATTCCCATTAAATTTGCTCCACACAGTCATGGACCACAGAGGTTTAATTCTATTCTAATCAACTGATGATTAACGTATAAAAAGGGCCCAGATCAAGCTGTCATTGACAGCCTCTGTGTTGCAAGCGGAAGTATATATGTGACAAATCTGGTTTTCAAAAATAGAGGACTATTACTTAATTTTATCAATTTAGAGTATATCTAAAGTGATAAAGTAAAAAGGATTGATTTTGTGTCCTTATGTAGTCAGAGATATCCTCAATTCACATATTATTCATTGTCAGGAATATATTTTTTTCCAGCAACCCGAATAAAATCAAAGAATAAAAATATTTCACTTAATTTTGTGGTTTTGTTCTTTATTATTTATAATGGACACAGGTAAAGTGTAATATACCTCTTGTGAATAAAATTAAGTTATTTAACCCCTGTTAACGCCTTACTTATCATGTGCAGTCCAGAAAAAAAAAAAAAAAACAGGTTTGAAGTTTGAACCCATAAAATCACACTAGGAGGCAGACTGGATAGGTTCAATTATTGAACTCTGTACATCCAGAATAAAATCATGAGGTCAAACTGGCAGGGAGATTGATAATCTTAAACACACGAAAGTAGAACCACAAGGAAAACAAGGCGGGGATGGTGCACACTGGGGAGATGAAGGACAAGCTGGCAACAGGGAAGGAAAAGTAGAGGACAGTGATTAGACACAGGTGCAACCAATTAGGGCAGGGCAGATAACCTAAAGGAGCATTGCTTAAAAAAAAAAAGGGGGAAAAAGAATGCAGCAACTATAAAAAAAACAATGTAACTGTATAAATTAAAAACCAAAATGAGCGTTATTTCACTCATCCATCAGTCTCATCTCAATCCAGGCTAGTTAAAAACATTTAAAAAATATATATATATTTGACCCAAACATTATAAGTACTTTAAATTATATTTTGTTTCCTCAACATAACATGTTTATTATCTTGTTATCTTCACATCATACAATTAAAAAGATAATAATTACTTCTTTGCTGTGTAAGTTGTGAATTTCATTAAGGGATCAATGAAAACTGATCCTTATCCATAAAGACATATCATTTCTTTTTTGTATCAAATAAATGAAGTGGAACAGCTTAAAAGTATAATATTAACCATTGAATTGTTGTTGAAAAAAAGTAGAAGAAAATATAAGGTACGTAAAAAAAAAAATACAGTACTAAACTGTACTTAGTTATATTCTACCATTGCATGATATGCTCAATAAAGATTATGAACATGATAAACACAGTATCTATTAAACATCAACACAGCATCATGTTGGCATGGCAACAATAGCATTTAGCTGAAACCACTATTGTATTGACTATCTCAGAGCTGCTAGCATTAGTCTTTGTATCTTTCTTTGATAAAAGATTTTTAATCATAAAATATTTTTTTTAATACAAGCCTTTCTAAATATATTTAATGATGTGTGGATGATCTGCAGGATATTTTCGAACATAGGCTTTGCCTTTGAATCAATACAAGACCCATTTGAATATGTTAACCAACAAAACTGTACGCAGAGCTCAGTCTGCTGAGTACTTATGGGCGTCGGAGCTTCAGATGCCCACACCTCTACTTCATGGCTTTTGAACACAGCATCCAGTCTCCATAGGTTATCTCTGACCAGCAATGCAGCATAATTTGTGCCTGCATGTCTATTTTTACAAGCTCTTAGTAGAGACAGGGGGACTATTTTTTCTCTTCCTGACTGCATGCCTGGATCTGCCGAATGCTGATGCGGCAAGTGACAATTACTTTTAAAAATACAAAGAAGTATTGTGCCCACTGAGGCGGTAAAGCAGAGAGTGAATTGGCTAATTAAATACATCCAACGCTGAACCGTCAAGGGGTTCTCATTTCCTTTCTGCCCTTTCTCCACAAGTGCAAATGAAGTAGGCTCTAAATAACCCATTTGTTTCAAGCCCGCTGAGCAGAAGGAACTATTCCACACGCTGGCTGCTGCTGCGGCTGTTTTGAACACACCGACAGACGCCGTCACCCAGGAGCCTTGAGGAGTTGCAGGGACTCTTTGTCTTTCTGCCCTTGATGGACAATGGAAGTGTCAAATTAAAAGTTTTTTTGGCCAGTACACCGCCGTCTGTTGACACTGTGCAGCTCATTAGCCTTTTCCGACGGTTATCTCAAGAAAAATATCAGTCTGAACAAAGGTCTACTCCATATTCAGCCTTAGTAATTACTTGTTCATGGTTGGAGGACATTTTTTCGCGTGCTCTTTTTTTCCATAAAGACATTAGATAGATGGGGAAAAAATGAGAGGACATCCAACTGCAGCTAATTTGAATGCCATAAGCTTATTCATTGCATTATTCTTGGGAATAGTGTCGTCTGTGTCATCATGAGCAAACTTTTAACCCTTATTTTACAACGCCCACATAATGGTCCACATATAACTCACATACAAATGAATATTGGCTGGCTATTTATTTTATGATTAATGATACCCCATGGTAAGATCTTAAGAAAATATTTCTGTTTGATAACCCAAAGTAGATGCTTATTTGCCATACTAATTGCTTTATGAAGTTGTACTTAGGCACAATGGTCCTTTGAGCTAAACTGTCACCATGGTAACTTTACTGACAGTGACAATGCTAATCGATGATGATAGTAGAAAATTTTTACCTTATGGTAAATAAACAGGTATCACTGAAGAGGAAAAGTCACAGGATCACCAAAACCATTACATTTCATTGTCCTGGGCAATCCGTAGAGAAGATGTTTAGATACTTTACCTGGCCAGTCAATTTCAGACATCCATCTATTTAGTAAAAATGTCTAGCTCCTTCTGGTGAACCTGAGGCAAAAGCCAGGTGAGATATATAATCTCTCCAGTGTGTCCTGGGTGTACCAAGGGCTGTAACCCACTGGAATATGCCCTGAACATCTCATACAGGAAGTGCCCGGCAGGCATTCTAATCAGGTGCCTCAACCACCTCAGCTGGCCCATTTCTGCACTGAATTCCATGTCAATCCTTGCAGTAGTTAGTGTAGATAAATATTTTCCCAAAAAACAAAATGTCAACCTGTAGGTGGTGCAGAATGAAAAGTCAGGGGATCACCAAAGAAGGTTTCATCTGTGCAAATCACCATATTTCATGCCTTTCCATCTAATAGTTGATAGATATTTTAATCAAGCACAAAATGTAAGATTTCATATTTAAATATTCTTTAAAAGTTGAGGTTTTCATCAGGCAGGAAGTAGATGTTCTATCCTCTAGCACTTTGACTGGTACAACTGTTCACCCAGAACTCCTTGCTTCTACTAAGACTTCTTCCATTGGAGATAAATGTCCATTAAAACCACATGTGACATCACACATATGGAGTGATCAAGTCTTTGAGCACCACAGTATGAATTTCAAATTGGATTTTCCAGGTCTTTGCATTTGCTAATGTGTTTGATATTATTTTCGGATTAAGCGAGACAACGATGTGTGAGATTACAACTTGGCCACTGTAGAATGAGAGAGATCCTTTTGGAAGAGGTCAAGCAATAAAGCTTGTTTCATCTCTTCGAGGAAATGAGGCATTAGATTGAGTTCCTGTTTTAGTCACCCGATCCTAATGGGTCATCTATCCTTAGAATCTTGGAGTCCTTCTGCAAAAGAGGGATCACAAAATCTTTGCTCTTTTCTCCTTTCACTGAGTCACTATGAAGGTAAAGAACTAACAACAAAACATAATATGGAAGTCAGCTCTTTTATATCAATTGTTTTCATATCTTATGGTCTGTTTTTGGATTTGAGAATACTGCACTATGACCTTCCGCTGCTGTCTGGATTATCCAATTTGTCTATTTACTGTATCCATTTAATTTAATGATATTGCGCTTGAGAAGCCAAACACCCCCAATAAAGTGTTTCATTGGCTTTCAGAATGAAAGCCCCTGTGGAACTATACATTGTAAAAATTGATGTACAAACAATTGTCAGAAATTGCATTCTTCAGCTGAAAACTTTTTTGTTTCACCTTTAGTTCCAAAATGAAATATCTCAACAGGTATTGCAGTGACATTTTATACAGATACTTGTGATCCCCAGAGAAGTGTTCATTATACTTGAGTTTTTTTGTTCTTTTTTCCACACCATTGTCATTAAATTGTACAGATATCCATATGGAACCATATGATCACATATGACATTGGTTCCTACCCTCCAATATGGCCAACCCTTACGGTCCCTACTTGCTCCTGGGGACCCTTAAGGATGGCATGAGATCGACACATCCTCATCCTCAGTGCCAGAGTAAAGGCTATGAAAATAAAAAATAAAAAAGGGAATAAAAATCCATGTGAGGTAGTAACATAACTCACAAACTACTTGCAGTAAAGTAGTTATGTTGGCAACATGTATTTTTCCAATACTGATGACTTTGGTGATTCCATTACTTTTCATCTACCACAAGCAGGTTAAACTTCTAAGTTATCTGTGAAATAACTCAACATCAACTGGATAGAACAGCACTAAAATTAGTACTGACTTTTATTTCTCCCAGATGATATATCCAACTGACTTTGCTGATTTGTGACAATTATATCAGCTTTGTTTCTGATGTTAGTACAAGTGTGGCAGTAGATACTTGTTTCACTGTTATCTTTATTTCAAAGTCATACTGTCTATGCCTCAAGCTTACCCCAATTACCCCATGACTTTAACAACCACCCCACCTCCTTCACCCATATCTCATCTTTTCGCTCCCTATGCAACTCCCCCATCTAGGCTTTCTAACAAGGCCACTGGGCATATCAGTGGGGCCTTCAGGGGCTCATTAGTTTATCCATTGGTCTCAACAAGCCTCAGTGGCAACCTTGGAGCAAACCCATGCTAGGCCTTCATGTAGGCGCAGGCCACAGAGTCAACTTGCTCCTGGGGAAGAATGACACAGCTGCCTCAGCGAGCATGAAGCAAAAAAAAAAAAAAGAACAACAGACATCCAGAAAGCACTTTTGGAACTTATAATGCTTGTGACAGCGCAATGACAGACAGAAAACTGCTTACTGTCATGAGTGGCTGGTCCAATGTGAGAATACAGTATGTGAGAATAAAACATGTCATAGGCATCAGCAGTATTTCTGTTGTTTAGGTTGCAGAATACACATCAGCTTTTGATTTTCAAACATGATGCAAAAGCTCACCCTAACTTTGTAAAGAATGTGTGGCAGTGATTGGGCAGACAGACACGGACTGAGCTGAAAGCTCTGGTCTGACAGGCAAGAGACATTTTGAGCTGACAGCTGACAGAGGAGATGGAAGCCCTGTTGGAAGTGGGGTGTTAGAATACTGTTTCTGCCGCTGCTGCAGCTTGATATCTCCTCCAGCCCGAGGGAAGATGAATCGGCTGCTGCTTCTGAGTCTGGAGACGGAGGAGCTTTTGCATCACTGTCGGGGGGCGAAATGCTTATCAGCGGTTATGTTCGGCATGTATTATGGAAAAATAAGCAGTTAAGTTTCCTGTGCTAATTCTGGGGGAGCGTAGTGTGCGGGCTTGCATTTTTAGAAAACTATATAAAGAAAAAACTTGAATGAAAAAACAAAAGATAACAGATAACTATGAGATTGAAGGAGGTTGCCAGTGACTTTTGACAATGCAATGGACCACATTTAGTGGATAAAAGATTTAGAAAGTTGAAATCTTCTAACTATTTAGAAAAAATAGATCATTCAACTGTGACCCATGAATGAGATGACAGCTATATGGACTACTGTACTGCTGCTCTTTCAGGAAGGATCTAAATGAGGGATGGATAGAATTGGGAACAGGAAGAGACAGAGAGGGGGATGTTAACGACAGGGCAATCTGTCAGCACTCACGTCTAAGACAAATGATCCAATCTACACAGATTCATGTCTCCTCTTCATGCCTTTTGGGTGCATCCACTGCAGCTGTGATGTAGCTATAGCTGCTTTGGACCTTTGAATGAAGAGCAAAGAATATAAACAGGAATTGATCTTTCCTTGTTGTAAGATCAGGCAACAGATAGGCTGCGTATTTCCATTGCAGCAGCAGAGGTTTTGTAGATCTTGACAAAGATAAATTATCAGACATCTCTGGCCATTTGTATGGAATTACAACAACTACTGACCTGATTGTTTTGGTGTACTGTCCAGATCACAACAAGACTAAAGGTTGTTCAGAAAGGAACTTGAAAGTGAATTATCTCTGTACTTTGCAGCCAATGCTGTTGGTTAAAACTACAATTAGTTTTGTAGGGATTTGATTTAAAACCAAAAGTACGTGATGAATAAAATAATTGTGAAATCACATTCCATCCCCCCTTTTTCCAACAGAAACTTCTTAACAACGGAAGTCTTTCCTCCATCAAGTCAAGTTATCAAACTTCCTTAAAAAGCAATTGTTTTGGAAAGGAGGAGTGGATTTTAAAGCTCTTAATATTAATACTTTTTAGAAACTATTTCTATTCATCTGTAAAGAAGGTGAAATTCTTTATTTTATTATTAATCTCAGGGGACATATTGGGCTGAGGGAACAAAGACATGCTCCTGCTGTGAAAATACACGGCCATTTCTTCCCCATAAAGTAAAAAATAGTGGATAACATTAGAGCCTTCATCTTCCCAGTCTTCTTGGATCACAAAAAAAATATCTGAAGCTGGGGAGAGAAAAGCTAGGGAACAAAATTGCTTAGAACATTTCTCTCTTGTCCTCCCCCTCTATTTCTCCAGGAGTTTCAGTTGATTGCAGCCCCAGGATAAAGCGGCCTTCTATTTGTGTAGCCGACCTGACCCCTGGAACCCTACAGCAACACATCCTTCTCATGATAGACCCAAGAAAAGTGGAACCTGGAAATAAAGCAAATAATAGGCAGAGACATATTCCCACTGGCCAACCAGGAGCGGTTTTCACGGTTTCTGTGTGCATGCGTGCCAGTTTGTGTGTTACCCATTACCTTGTGCCAAAGAGAGGCCTTTTGTCTGTTCCAATATATTTCCATGAATCTATCTTTAGACGGGATTCATCGTGATGAAACCGAGTCCAGTTTTCTGAATGGTTCCAGGACTGTGCACATTGTCGGTCTCTGAGGCATTAATGTTTTGAGGTGTGAGAGTCCCATTTCCTGGAGCTGCTCCTAAATTATAGTTCCCTCCAAACGCAGGTCTCCCAGGCAGCTCTTTCTGTTAGACAGAAGCCTTTATTCAGAGGAGGGTTTGTCGCTGAGACAGAACAAAGCCACTCGCTCTCCCACAGAGGCGACAGGTGGAGGGGAGGACGTTTTGACAAGTTGAGAGTATCATCTCATCTACTTTCTTGTCAAAGTGCCCCTTTCCTTTTCTGCTATAGTGTCTTCCTCAAGCTCAAAGAGAAAATTACTGTATTTTTTCTTAACATACATTTCTTTCCTTATAACTCACCTGAACTGTTCTGGATTTGCAGGAGCATCAGGATAGATGTGTTAAAACTTAGGAAAATCAAGCCAAAACTATTAAAACAGCTGAATAGCATTCAGGGAAAGTGTTTATTAATAGTGGAATACAAAAAAATCCAAAAGTCAGAAGACAAGGGTGTGATATTCAGGTGTTTAAATCGAAATGTTGGACTGTCTCCACTGACTCTCATCTATGACAGAGTCAGTCCTCACGATGCCTCCGGCTGCGGATCTGGCAAAGCATTGTGTCAACTTTAATAGCTTCTGTAACAAAGTTAAGAAATGATTCACTTCAATTTGCTGAAAGCTACATGTGCTGTACTGTGCTGTACTGTATGTGGAGAATGAATCATGGTCACGATACAAAGCATTAATGTAATTTTTGCAGAGGAAAGGGAGAGGGAGAGACAGGCAGTTTTTTCCCTATGCTTTAATTGCAGTGCATGTTATTATCTACTGGAGCTGGCGGGGACGTTTTGTTTTTTTTTTCTTTACCAGTGATGTCTTTGTAATTACCATACACTAGTTTTAACTGTCACTCTCTGCAGTACCATACTGTGGCTTCCGCACATGTAAAATGATCATTTTAATCCACTGACAAAAAGTACCACACTCACATAGACATATGTAAAGTAGAAACACAGGCCAGCATTTTATATGGAAAAAGGGAAGTTACAGTTTTTTTATTTTTTATTTTTTTACACCAAGACATTGCTGAGCCTAGGGGCACTCAATTTGCTAGTTATGCGATATTATACAATTTAGAAAGTTGTGTAATGTCCTCTGTGGCTCTGTAAACATTATGATATCACCAGGGTTGTTATGGTGCTGCTGAAATGTCCCTTTTTCGCTTGTAGCATGGACGGGTTTCTCAATGGGCCTACAGCATCAGGCCCATGGGCCCAGGTGTCGCTTACAGATATGTGACACAACCAACTTAGAAGATACTCGGACTGACCATAATAAAAAATCAAGACTACAAGGTGTTGCAAAACAGCTGCAAAGCAACACAAAAAAGACCACTAAGAGACTTACAATAATTATGAAAAGGACTACAACAACCACAAGTGACATAAAATAACTACAAAAAGATGCCAAATAACAACAAATAA
>JAOWBC010001592.1:4975393-4994583 GCA_028566105.1 Hypoplectrus providencianus
AATGAATGAATGAATGAATGTCATAAAGGTTTTTTAGTCAGAGCGTGTCCATTGTGGAAATTTTAGCATGTTATCCTGTGGAGACATAATGAAATAGCAGCGTAAACACCAACATGAAAAGGGATTTTTTATTTTATGTAAACAGTTGGATGCAAAGTGAATACATTAGCTTGGCTTAGTGTGGTAGTAAATAGAATTGAATAGAATAGAACTGGTTAATAAAGTTTTGAGAAAATATACTTTACCTGTCAGTACTAAATCACAGTGTCACAGTCATTTCATAGAGAGGTCAAAAATGAAATACTTTATTTCAACTAAATGTGCGACTATGTATATAGATCCTGTTGGTCCAGTTTTGGTATTTATTTATTTTTAACTTGTATATGTCTAATGGAAGCAACAGGGTGAAAACATTTAATTTGACTTGGGATCAATGAAGTATGTCTTCTCTTTCATCGTCATTGCTTCTTCTGCATATTTACATAAAGTATATAAAATCATAACACCGTCTGTCTTTGGAAAGTGATAATTTGGCTGAAGAAAAATTAAATAACTGATATCTCACCAGAAAATTCAATTACAAGTGTATTTTATTTTTTCACACTAGTGACATTTTTCAGTTCAGGCAGTTCAACATGAAATAAACTCTGTTTTACATACTCAGTTAACACATTAGATTAAAGAAATAGCTGCCGATACTTTTAATTACATTTGTAAATACACTATATCAAACATACAAAAAGAATCATGCAGAAGTTAACATTCCTTATATAACTATTATATTTATAATACACCCAATGCTTGCTCTGACAGTGTGTATGCAGCTGACTGAAGGGCTGTAGGCACCCTGGCTTTACATGTCCAGTATAAAAGTGATTAAAGGTAAGTTATCTGTATTCAGACACTGTAGAACCAAAATGGCAACTGTGTGACCCGCTCACTCAGGCTGTTTGGATTGGATCAGCACCCAATATAAACACAAAGATGGTGTAACTGAGCAGCAGAGTAACATGTTTCCATGAGCTCAGGGTTGAAAGTTTTATCTGATCCAGATCAGGTTTCCAGAGATAGTCGCAGTCAGTTTAGTCATTTATATTGAGCTTCTTTCATCCTCTGCTCAAACAGCATAACATTGTCATGAAGTAGTAAAATAATGGTGACCAAGGAAGTTTGATCATTAACACTGCCCATTAGGCATCCATCTAAACAGATGAAAAGCACCAGACACCCAGTCCTCTGATCTTTTACTGCAGCTGAATATTTTGACAAAAAGAAGTGAGGCCAAAGACAAAAGCTGTTTAGGGGGAATGTTACTTGTAACCGAAGATGATTGGCTGTGAAAGCGAAAGGCCAGATATCTTCTCACCACATATGTCAGGATATCAGCTCATTTATGAAACACAAGTCTAAAACACTTATCACATTCTGTTAAAGGGCAAACACATGAGAGCACTTGATAGCTGAGCCCAGCATCAGATGTACATGTCCACACATTAATCAGTCTCCAGTGGTTTTAAAACGCAATGGAAACACTGCTGTGTTACAGACATTACACAAAGCAGGCTGGGTTTACAAAAACTGAAGGAAAACACCGGCTCTCTTTGAGACCGGCCCATTGATCAGCGATGCTATTGAGCGCTGAGGAATCAACACAAAAATCAGCCGTGTATGCCTGATAGATTTGTAGCTGCAGCGATCAAACTTGCACATTTACTATGTTGACTGAGGACAGACTTCTAATACATGAAAGGTTGGGGAAGATTTATCAAACAGCCTGGTGTTTTGATTCATAAAACTGAAAAATGAAATATTATTAACTGTGTGTCAGCCATTTTTTAATAATGTGATGAAAAAACAAGATGCTGTAAATAACTTATAACAAATAACTTAATATCTATACAAAAAGACCCCAAAATGCAAAATAGCTACTTAGGATCTCAAATCAATGGCTTACTATCTCAAAAATAATGACTTAGAGTTAATTATTGCTTATTATCACATGACAAGAAGTAATATTGCATAATAAAATAACTGAACAGAGTAATAGTATCTTTTGAGAACATTTATCATTATGAGATAATGAGGTTTATCATTACATTGGGATGCTATGTCATTATTTTGAGAAAGTTAAGTGATGCTCTGGGATGGTGTCTCATTAATTTGAGATATTAATGTATTATTTCAAGATAACAAAATGATAGTATTTTGAGATGGTTTCTCATTACTATGAGATAAAAAAAAAAAAAAAAAAAAAAAAAAAACTGACATTTTAAGATGTCTTATCATGAGAATGTGTACCATTATTTTAACAGACTAGGTCATTATGTTTGCAAAAGTTTGTTGTCATAATGACTTGTCTGAAGGTTAAGTTTTTGTCTAATTTAATCATAAATCAAATTTAATCATGTTTGTGTTAGGTGAGCTTTTAACAGACGAGATCATGTCTTGTTTCATATTATATTTATACAAATCCCTCTTGGGATTTAACTTTTAAACTGCAATGTATTCTCATTTCCTCATTATGAAGATACAACAAAAAGCATGTAGCAACACAGCAAGATTTTGGTGTCTGTAATTATTAAGAAATATCGGTTATCGGGGCTATATGTTCTGCTTTAGAGGGAAACCTTGTAACATAAAAAGAGAAAAAATTACGGCTCTTAAAATGATTAAATCTATTCTCTGAAGTATTCCAGGAGTAAAGGTCACCCAGGAAAGGTCAGTATATTATTAACATTTTACATTCTCAACTATCATGCAGTTACTCAACATTCTGTAAAAACACACTCGTAACCTTACCTGGCCCTGTGCAATTCTACACATAAAGGTCATTCTCAGTGTGTATTTTGACATTTTACATGTCCCATGTTGAGCTCTGTCTTTGTACAAGTTCAGCCGGCATAAGCCAAAAGATATCTTAGCCTGATCCATGATGCTGGATCCGTCTCCTCATTTCTCCCTTCCCTGCATCTGTCCCTCAAGCACATGTGGCAGATGCTGCACGGCCGAGCTCGCTCAGAGAGGCCGCGGCGCTGTCAGCTCAGATCCGTCTTCGTTTAGCAGGCCGCTTGTTCATTAAGTCCAACATGGCTCAACAGGAGGCAGGCTTCCGCAACACGCTCATGTACAGCATCATAAATCCACATTAGAGAAGCAGAGGCATCTCATGTGGAGGGAGGCTGCAGAGGTGGTGGTTGAGGGGGTTGATGACAAGTAGTCCAGGCACTCGATGCCCGCCGTGCAGCGAGCAGATTCACTATAAGCTCAGATCATCATTAGAACAGATTGAGGGATTTTCAGTTGCTTTTAATGAAATAAAATCTTTATCATAATTTCAGTCTACAGAGCGTGCCCCATATGACTGCCATTTACATAGCCTGATTTTTTCTAAGGGAAAGGTCAGTGGCTGGGGCAACTTGCCAGGTGTTTGTGGAGCAGCAGACCAGTGCGGTGCGGTGAATGTAATTACGGCACTCTGGCAATCTGATAACCTGCCAGTCTGTCTCTCAACACTAGGAAAGTGCACTGGCATATTAAATGTGGCTCAATAAACATGGTTGTGAACAGGGAACAGTGTGTGCAGTGCTGGTACTGGGTTCAACTGATAATCACGTTTTGAAGGCCAGTATGTTTTCAAACTCCAGGTGTGTGATTATTCAAGACTTTCAAATTTGATGAACTTCCTTTGGAAAAAAAAAAAATAAATAAAAAATCAAACTTTCTGTCTTGTCTGGAGGGATTACACTATGACATCTGTCCATTAAAATATGGGTTTATATTTATCTATCTATGTTTACAGAATTATGTACTGCATTTACTCCTCCTGCTTATACCTGCGATTAAGTGTTAATTTTTGCAACACGGCTCCAAAATATGAGCATAACTTCTAGGTGTCATTGTTGTTCATTTTTCCCTTTTGGGGCACAGGTAAATATGAAGTGTGTTTGCTACTGTCCTCACCTAAAAAAATGGCCATAACAGTTGTTTATAGTTGTACAAGCAGGTAATTATGACCTGTACTTGTATTTGTTGCTAGGTGGTGCCCTCTAGTGGCCATGTTATTAGGAGCAAAGGAGGAAGTGATGTGAGATTGCTGTTCATGTTCTGGGTGAAAACAAAAGGAAACAATTTGAAAGAGTTAATAATTACACAATACAATTTTGTGTGTAAATATGTTACCTCTGTAGCTCCATCCCACAACATTACACATGACAGTCATTTTAACTCAATCATGGTTTCCTTCTTAACATAAAATAGTCGTTTTGTTACACATCAACTGTGAAAACTGTTTTTGCTTTGATTTTGGGAGAATCGCCAAATCCTACTGAGTCATTTAGGTATGAAGATGTGTTGGTTTAAACTGTGCTCATCGTTTTACACTTCCCACAAAGCTTTTGGGTCATGGCATGACAGCAATAGATGAGACTTTTGTTCTTATAGTTCATCATGAGGACAGCTTTTGGCCCCAGGATGTTACACCTATTGTTTGGAAAAAGCCACTGCCTTAAGGGAAAGTCAGCCAACAAAGGCTTCCTTGTACATTTAAAGCCACAGATTACATGAAAGATCATAACATAATTGGCTGCAGTCTTGCTCTGCAAGATGGACTGTGATTTGTATTTGGCTGGAGTGAAAATGAGGCTACAGAAGTATGAGTCACCAACATGAAGCAGGGATTTTCCAAAGTTACAGGGGGATCGGTTCTCCATTTTGCTTTTCCATGCAGTGTTTTGTAGCTGGGCTTCAGAGGAGGAATAATAAGGACAACATTACTGCAACTTTTCTAAGTAGTTACCTGCACTGTCTTATTCAGACATTAGACTGTGGCTTTAGTTCCTCCATCTTTTACTCTGGAGTCACACCATGAAGGGCTTGCTTGACACCTAATCAATGCAAAAATGGGCAAATGAGTATTGCGTAAGATGCAGCTCTTAACATATCCTAAATACCAGATAAAAATTTAAGTCCATTCATATTATGGCCAACAACTGACAATAGATATATGCTATGTACAGATCCTTGGAGGAAAAATTAGTTTTTTTTTTCTCCATAGAATTCTTTAACCTAAATGAGAATAATGATGCAAAAATGATTATTCCCTCCAGTGTAGTGAATCACACTGCAATTGCATTATCAGTCAAAATAACTGCAATGCATATTTCCTGAAGTTGTTCAGCCTCAACAAAACAAAAAAAGTTCTTTATAAGAATTCAAAGTAACACAGGTTGAGTAATTGGTGTGCAAATGGTCATTTTGTAGGCAAGTCTTTTCATCAGTTATGCAGTGAAAAAAATAATCTTCGTATGTTGTATCCATCTATCTAAAGGTAAATGTCATCTGCTTTAATAAAAGATCCAAAATTCATCCCAAATATCCATACCAAACACATGGTAAATCCTAAGTTTGTACAAAAAGGTAGCTGTGGCATAAAAACAATATATGTGTCAGTTATCATCAATAGTCTGGCCTTATAAAAAAACAAAGAAGAGGAGACAAAACATGGTTGACTGCAGTGCCTGTGACAAAGCTTCTGTTTAGTGACAAGTACAAACAGCAGAGCTGCTCCTGCCCAGACAGACAGCTGAGAGAGTCCAGGGAGCTGCCCGAGACACGCTGCTGCCTCTCTAGATCTCAGTCGACACCATAAGTCAGTGACCGGCTATTTAGACGTCGAAGCTGTTTGGAGACCAGTGTTAACAAGCACAAAGGGGCCACTGAGTGAGCCTGTGAAGGTGTCATCGTGCTTAAAGAACGACGAGCACTCTCCACACTCATCTGTTTCATTCTCTCTCTTCACCCATTCACTCTCTCACTTGCTTGCCTTTTTCTCTCTCTGTAATTACACCTGCTCCGCCAAGCGTAGCTCGAGGCGTGGCTGGGCAAAATCACTCGTTAATATGAATCTGCAGGAGAGTGTGGGGGACTACTCACTGACAGTCTCTGTGGAAACATTAGGTTGTAAGCAGCCTGCACCTGTATGTCCCACCTGGGACAAAGAGGTAAGGAAGCCTCACTTTGGGGAATTATGTGTGTGTGAAGTGAGACCATCCATTTCCAAAATGAACCTGCAACAATTATAAGTCCACAGTGAGGAAACAAGGCTCGTTACTAACAGCCTTTGGGGTCTGGATCGCTCAACCGACTGAAATCAACCTACAAAAGGGCGTAAATGAAAGCGTGATCAGCAGACACTCAGAAAGACACCTTGTATCCAATAATAATAGCAACCCTATTAAAAAACTTGCAGCATATTACTGACAACTACACACCCCATCTCATCTCTGAGGACTTGCATTGCTGTTTTTGAACAAATGTCTCCCAAAGAGATTTCCAGGAGGGAAGTGTGGAGCTGAAGGTGTGACGACACATCCACAGTCCACAGAGACGGCTGAGCGACTGCAGTGTTTGTCAGGAGACATATAGAGCATTAACACCAGCCAGAGCACAAGACCAGACAGATAGTGTTACACAGTACTTGTCTTCTTCATGTCAAACAAGCAGACACATCCGGAGACAATCCCAATCACTGAGCTGCTGATGGCAAATTGCTTTTTCATACTGGAGCTCAAACATGTGTCGTGTTGTTCCTAGAAACACTGTGAGAAACTGTGAGGGAAATCTGTGCACGAGTCATGCTGTTATCCTACAAACAATGACACGTAGCTGCAGGCTATGTAAGGCTAGTTGCTGGAGTTTTTGTGTGTTTGTGTGCAGAAGAGCGAGAGATGTGGGACGGGGAAATCATTATCTATCCAGGTGCTCTTCAAAGGGCCAAGGAAGGTCATTCCTGTGTGCAGACACAACAAACATTTTCATTAATTTAGACTGCGAGGCAGCAACATGCATCGTATACCCTTCAAAGAAATACCACATTAATTATTCATCCATACCATACTGGACAGTATGAAAAAGAGCAATTGACAGTTGGTTACAAACGCTAATGGAAAACTGTTTTTCCCAGGATGCTAGTTTCCCTAAAACAGGGTTACATGAAAAGCCGCTTGAGCTCATTTCCATAATACCTCTGTGTGCCCCATGAGAATCTCGGGTTCAGTTTGCCTTCATTTGCATGTGCCAAGAAACAGCATATACCATTTTTTAAAACATTTTTTTTGCAGCTGGAGCACACTGAAATGTTTTCAGTGTATGCTGGAGTCTACTGGTAGGGGCTGCTGGATGTGAAACCTGCCCAATGGCAGCAGATCACAGACAGTATTTGGGGTGAATTTGCTGCGGAGCCAAGGATCTTTATCAGATTCACAGCAGGAGGCAAATTGGATGGGAGATAAAAGTTTGATAGTCCCATCACCTATAGACCTACAGATAGAAGCTCATTTAAAAGCAGACACTTTGTCCTCTATTTCACTTTTAAATTTCCTGCTGCAGCAACTCACTTGTTAAAAGCATACTATGCAGGATTTGTCTCTTACTGTTTGTAAACACATATAAATTTGTACCTTCCTATCCAAATGAACGAAAGTAGGCAGCTTTCCAGCCACCTGTTTCTGCACGTTCAATTTGAACATAAAAACTGTTGAACTGTTGGAATTTCAAAAATGGTTTTAAATATTGCATAAAAGTTTTGAGTCCTTCATTGAATCCATTATCACTGAAGCAACATAAAACAAAGCGTAGTGAAAAGAAAATTAGCAAATTAACTGCTGGTGTACATGAAGCAGCAACAAATTGCAGTTTAGGCCTGATTGGAGATGCTAACCATTAAATGAAGGTTAAGGGGGCTGCCAACATCCAGAATAGATCTCTAGCGACAGGGAGGGAGGCCGGGGTTGATACTAGAAGGCTTACTCTTGTCTCCTGTGTGGTTTGATAGGCATGGAGTTAGAGCAGTACAAGTGCATGAAACAAACAAATATGTCATTCTTCAGTCCAAATTGTTTTCAACCAATTAGGGTTTGACTGGTGCTCTTTTAATTACATTATCTTGTTTTTCCCTCTGCTGTCACAGATTTCAGGCTGAAGAAGAACTGGCATCAATGCTAATCTCACTGAACTAACTCAGATTCACATAACTGTAATGGATGGAAACAAGTTTTAATATGTATTTTCTTTTGCCAAATTTTTTTTAAATTTGGGGAAAAAAAATGCACTACATTTTCGATTAAATCTTGGCCAGCTGAAAGCAAGCCAAGATTCCGATAAGGAACAAATTTTGTCTGCTTGGTGCTTCGTCTCAATATGGTTGCGTTTTATGCCATATTTAGTATTTTTGTAGCTGTGTGCCCAGAGAGTGATGCCCAGAAACGTCCTGAATACATCAAAATGTAAGGAACAAGAAATAGAGGCTCTCTACAAATACAGATACCACACACTTCTAGTGTATCATAGTCATTTTTGTCTGAGTCCGTACACTATCTTGAAATAAAATTGTGTATAGTATAGCTGAAAAGAACAAAAATACTTAAACTGCTGCAGCAGTGTTATTACAGTATATCTATAAGGTTTCACACACTGTTGAACTGGAGTAAGATTAAGTTTTAGTCATATGTTTATGGTAGCTGTGGCACTGCCTGAGGAATGAGTGTCTCTACTGTGTCACAGCCTTTGGATCACGCCCTTCAGTCTTAAGATTAAGGGTCCTTAGTCGACACAGATACCAGCAATCCATAGGCATTTTATTTAGCCGAATATCTTCACAGAAAAAAAAGAGCAATTACATCCACCTACTAAATCCAAAAACTATGCATTGAGCACTATAAACATTGAAAAGAGCCATACTGTATATCACAAATTCACATATTAAAAAGAACAAACTCATAAACAAGCAGTAGAGCATTTCTCTGCAGTAGAGGCATAATGAGAAGGATGCAATGTCTAGCAGTATGTGCTTTTGTTTTCTTTCACTTCATGTGAAATGTACTCCATACGTTTATCCTTTAAGAAAAGTAAAAATAGAACATATCACTCTTTGCAACTCTCCAAAAAGAAAAACTTTGTCATGATTCAACCATGCATTGTTACACGGAAGATACGCAGTTGACAACACAGCTGCCAGGTACTTGTATAGGACATGCAGCAGTGGGTGAATGGAGGTTGTGAGCAGGGTTAATAAGGGGCCATGACAGATGTAAAATCTGAATAGCATAATGGAGGGGAAGGGGGAAGGGGAGGAAGACTTTCATGCAAATTATAACAGTATAAGTCATTTAATATCTCACTGCGGGGTCCCAGACAGTGTCCCATCTTTGTTCACACATCCGAATTGATGCTGAGGTTGGCCAAGCGTGGGTCAGAGTTTATCTCATACCTGTAATGGTACCCCTCCATGTGGTCCCTACAAGCATCCCGGATGTTGTACATCCACCGCTTGATACCTTTTCTGTTCAGGTAGAGCACCAGCAGGAATATAACGCCAATCAGGGCCAGCACCAGCCCCAGGAAAACATAAGAAGTCTCCAGCACGCCCTCCATATCGCCTTTGCACTTCAGCTGTGAGCGCTCTATCTGCACGAGCGGCACGCGCCTCAGGGCCTCGGGTTCTGCACAGGTCAGGTTCTGCACATCGATGACCTGAGTGGAGTTCTTCACCCACAGCAGCATGTCCTCCATGAAGCAGTTGCAGCGCCAGCGGTTCCCCGCCAACCGGACCTGGAGAGCAGGCTTGAGGCTGAACTGTGCCAGGGTGTTGGGGGGCAGGTCCGTCAGGCTGTTGTCCCTCAGGTCAAGGTCACGGAGCGGTGGCAGCCTCAGCGTCTCGTTAGGAATGGAGATGATGGAGCTGTTCTGCAGGCTGAGGTTGACCAGGCTAGACAGGCTTGTGAAAATGTTGTCTGGAAGGATCACAAGGTCATTGGTGGATAGGTCCAAGGTTGTCAGCTGGACGAGGTTTTCACTCTGTAGAAATCCCAGATCTAAGGTGGAATGATTATGGAAAGTACTACTCAGGTTCAAGAACTGCACTTTATTATTATCAGGCAGAGCTCTTTCACTGAAACTCTGGATATTGTTGTTGCTCAGGTCCAGCCGCACAAGGTTTGGCAAGTTGTCAAATACCATTGCATCCACAGACTCCAACTTGTTCCCACTGAGATAGAGATCTGTTAAGTGATCCAGGCGGGTTGGGAAAGAGTCCACACTGATCCGGGAAATGTTATTTCCTGTGACGAACAGGACTTTGGTGTTGGCCGGTAAAGAATGCGGAATCTCGTCCAAATCCTGGTTTTGGCATTTCACAGTTTGTGAGAAGCACAAGCATTTGTCCGGACAGCCGTGGCATGACAGCACGGCTCCAAGGAGGAAAAGAAAATACATCATGTCTGTTCTCCGTCGGATTTCTCCGCGGTCACATCCGCACGACGTGCTCAACAGGCGCATCTTGTACTGCAAATCTGTGTGCGCAGACCGTGCGTAAAGATTACAACAATCCAACCCGCTCGCCGCTTTGTTCCTGAGCAAGGGAAAGTTTTTCAACTGTTTTTTCTCTGCCTTTATCCTTTCGAAAACTGCTCCCAGTTCCAACTCAGACTCCATATAACTACCCCCAAACCATCCTTCTTTTGGACAAGTCTACGTCTCCATGAGGATAAAGGTGATGTGCACGAGCTCGCAAACTTCAGCGTTTTCCTCTGCGATTATATGACAAATATCAGGCTTTTACGATATTTTCAGGTCCCGGCAAAGCCCTCAAGTCCGTCACTGAATGTCAAAAAGACGAATAACTTACTGTTGGTTCCGAATTAGACAATGCTCCTTGTCTCCCAGAGGTGCAATGCATTAACCTATAACACAGGATACGTACTTCCAGCTTGCTCCTCCTCAACGCTTGGGAGTCTGGAGGGAAAGACCAAACACAGCGGCACAGTGTAGACCATTGGAAGGAGGGAGCATACCATTTTCCAGCAAAAGGGGGGTGAGGAGAAACTCTTACAAGTTTCGTTGAAATTTTGATTTATAATTTCCTCCCATGATAATGCCACGTCGGATTTTTGTATTCATTTTAAGTTCACAGCGAAACGTCTAATGTGAAAATAACCTGTAGCATATTACTGCAGCTTTAGAAAGGGAGCCTGGTGGTTTGGAGTCCCCACGGGAGCTCCAGTGAACAATACATCATCACTATGCCACCTTCAGATGAGGCTCCATACACCAGTGGAATATGTATCTTCAGATCAGACATTTACACAACACTGAGAATTTTTCAAATGATATTTCTTGGAATAAAATATTGCAACATAATGTTATTTCATTTGCAGATATATTCACATAGCTCAATCAAGTTTTGTTCCAAAGAGGGAAAAGCAGATTGATTTATTAGGCCTATAATAGGATTTCATTTCTGATCCATTCCAACAAAACCAACAAAATTAATTTGATAAGCTTGTCTCAACGGAAGAAAACATATACCCTAAAGCCACTGAGAACCACAAGAGTAAAGATATTAAAGAAGCAATTTAATCATTTGATCTGAGAATAATGCCATTTTTAGTATTTTTCCATTGAGAAAAGCCACAATCTATTCTCAGATCTTCCATGATAATGTGGATCTCTTTACCATAGCCAATGCACAAAGGGAGAAAAAAAACATTGTCAGGATTTATTGCATGTTGACATTATACAAAATCACACATACAATTATAAAAGATGACCTGTAATTTGGATTACTAATTGCCTGTCTTAGAATTTTGTGTATTTTTCCCTGGTTTAATGAAAATGAATCACTGGATCAGTGCATTGGGCAAAACTTGATTTTTGGAAGTTGAAAATGATTTTCCTAAACCAAGTAATCATGAAAAAGTAGAACATTTGACAGTGTTAAGAGTTCAATGATAAATTATTTCAGGAACTACTGGAGTGGTAAATTTACTTAACATGTTTTTTTTTTGTTTTTTTTTTTATTATTATTCCACTTCTCCTTATTGAGAAATACACTACTGGATTGTGCAGGATTATTCTGCCAGGAAGAGGCATAACTGAGGATGTGTTCACGCATGAATGGCAAGGGAGTGCATGCTCATCAATATATCATATTTGGAAACCCCAGTGTAACCCAAGCTTTACCCTTCCTTGACCCCTTCCTATTCTTAGCCAGGGTAAATGTGACAGTCGTCTGAGTAATTCCATGAAACCTGGATCAAGCCTGAAATTGATACCCCACCTGAAGTCTGTCTATTGTTTTTGAAACTTTTGTAAGTGACATGGTGTTCTTGTAGAACTTTTTACCTTTCATACCAACCATTATGTAGGGGTGGAAGCTCCAATTATTTTATTTTTTTTCTAATGTGAAATTATTTTAAATTTATTTTCAACGGAACGAAGCATTAATTTGTCATACTAAAAATTATTCCGGTAAATATATAATATAATAATAACTATTACGTTTTGTCTGGTTCTCTTGCTTCTAGTGGCAAGTGGAAATATAGGTAAACTTTGTGATGATTTCCATGATTTTTTTCTTTCCGTTGAACCTTTATCAAAACATATGAGAATAGTTGTTCATTTCTTTTTATTTATAAAAGAAATTATGACTTTGCATATGTTAAGAAATGACAGTTATTAAACAAAAATGTAACTTGTAAGCTATGTCATCAAGTTGTTTTACTTTAATGATATTGTTTATAATGTAACGCTATAATAATCAAAAAATATTACAACAAAAATATACCCAAAGTCTATGACATCATAGATACAGCAACAGCGGCACGCAACACCAAAATGAACCAATAGAATATCAGGATGTTCAGGCCCTGACCAATCAGAAGTCTTGACATTAGCAAACGTTTTTACCTAACCCGCAGGGTTTCAAGCGTCCAGTCTTTCCACAATTTGCACCAGTGAAAAAAAGCCGCTAGCTACTGTTATTACTAGTTATGACCCAGTTGATGTACGTCGTTGATGCAACTTTCTCCATGTCCTCCTATTTCTTTAACTAACGGAAGGTAAGAAATGCTACGACGTTTATTTTCATGATCAAAAGCGCAAGCTAACGCTAGCTTCAGTGTTGTGTTAGCCAAGCTAACAATAGCCGACAACACTAATAACACCGATATATTTTAACGTTATTTGCTTTCGCTCATGTAATGTGAGTGGTTCGTTGTTGGAATTTAAAATACACATCAAATTTTGATGTGGCCTGGCGTGTAATTTTATCCTGCGCTGGCACTACGAGCTTATACTTGGGTGAAGTTGTTAGCCTTTAGTTCTTTTGCACAGCTGCTAACAAGATAGTCACCCATTTGAAATTAACAATATAATTTCTTATTCAAATTGAGATATACGTTCACGTTGATTTAAAATTTCAGTTCTGTTGCGCAGAAACCAATTGGAGTTGAATGTAGATTTAGCCAACATGGAAAACTGAGACGCTAATGGTATTCAGCTAGCTTAGCCTGTTACATAATCCTGCTGTTGGAACACCCCCTTCAATTAAGGTTTACTATCTTCAAACCATTGCCCATATGTAAACTATGTGCAAAAGAAACATTTGTTTTAATCTTATTTGCACAGCAGTGCCAAATAGCTGTCTAGCCAATCTGTTAACCCAGCAGATCTGTGTTTAAGGTGTAATTGGGGCTAACTTGCTCTGACCTTTGCACATGGAGTATTTGATCTCAATTGACTTTTGCATCATGTTTACAAATCTGTACTTGTGTTGTGCAGTTTGCAAGTTCACAAAGTGTGAATACTGGCCGTTGTTTCCCCTGGTAACTATCATTTTTTTCTTCAGGTGCACTCTACAATTATGGAGTTTTGAAAAGAAAAGGGAGAGTATTGGGGGGAAAGGGGGCCTTTCCCCTCAAGTTTGATGGTTGGACTGGTGGAAGAGAAAAACAGAGGTTGTTAAAATTTTGCCTTTTGTAAAACATTAACAATATTTTAAAGAAAACTATTTTTGCAAACATTTAAATGTACAATTTTGTATAAAACGCACAAGCAGTTTTGTATTTATGGTATACTTGATGCCATCGTATACTGCAAGCACCTTAGTTTGTGTGCAATACTTGGTTGAAATGGTGGACTGAAACTAGCCGCAGAGAAGCTCTGGGGTAGCTAGGGTGCGGTGGAACCTCAACACAAGCACAATTCTAGCACTCCAAACCATCTCGACCTTTTGTTGACACATTTTTATTTGCATGAGCTTTTTTCTTCTTGAAGAGCAGCTATGTTAAAATAGACACTTTTGTGTACTATTTCTTCTGTATTTTTGACTTGTTTCGTTGCATTGTTTTGCTTTTGAGCCTTTTTCAATTTGGTGGGAATTGGCTGTTGAGTGGACTTTATAATACAAAAGGAAGGAGGGTTCACTGTGAGGATTTGGTAGAGGTCAGGATGAATCTGGCACTGCCGGACTGCACCCCTAAATGCTGCTCACTGCAGCATGCATACGAAGTGGTCGCAGCGCTAACTGGTGGTTCTGAGGGGCAGCTTCGGTCGTTTTTGACCACACACTGCCACAATGCAACCACCTTGCGGGATGCCTTTGGACGCACAGCCCTGCACCTAGCTTCGTCACTGGGAAAGAAGGCCATAATGGAGTGGCTGCTGGAAAGTAAGAGTGCTGACCTGACGGTGAAAGATAAGGAGTCTGGCTGGACCGCTCTGCATCGCAGTGCTTTCTATGGGCATATCCACTGTCTCTTATCACTGGTCAAGGTATGTAATTAATGCAGACCACCAAAGAGATGCTGCGTTATTATTTGTTTTTGTTCTTGTCACATTTTTCTCACTTCCCATTTTTTCGTCTTAATATATAATTTCTGCACTTATCAGTGCAGTTTAAAGTATAGTATACCTTGCTTATTTACGAGAATATGACTTAACCTTTGTTAACTTTTCCTTATGAAATGCTTTCAGCATGGAGGACTTCTTTCTACACATGACAAAGAGGGTCTCTCTGTTCTAGACATCACTATGAAGGATCGACCAGCACACGTTGTGTTCAAAAATACCGGTAAGCAAAGCTAATAGTTTAGCCTTAATTTTGTTGAGATATATGGAAAAATATTCACTCCTTCTGAGGGGATTAAAGATTGCATGGAGGGGTCCAAACAACATTTGTATACTAAAACAACAGCTTTATTGGCATCACATATCATACTAAAAAGAAAAGTTTTCTATCAATATGACACTGGTTGAAAAACAAATGACTATGGTTTTGTGTTTGTTCAGTCTCATTCGCATTATGGTGACTCATCTTGTTTAATGAGGCTTTTCACACTTGTAAATGCATGGGATTTAACTCTCCTGTGCTACATCACATCTTTCCAAGCATAATTATTTGTGGTTTAGGTACTACTTATTATTAATCAACAGGACATCCTTCTTGTTTCTTGTTTTATTCTTGTTTTAACTCTAAATTTATTTTTATGTGCATTTTTTCTAAATACCTTCATCTTAACACCTTGCAGAAAGGGGCTAATAAACAAAAATTACCTTGCCTTGCCTTTTTAATGGCAGAGAAGGCCTGTGGTTAAATCTGGCTTCAGGTGGATGCAGTGTTTTGGCTCTGCTTGTAATTGTGTTTTCTTCCTTATTACAGACCCAACTGAAGTATACACATGGGGAACCAATATTAATTTCAGTCTTGGGCATGGTAATCAGGAGAGCCGGCAGCACCCTGAGCTTGTGGATGTGTTTGCCAGGACCGGGGTTTACATCAAGCAGGTAAGATAATAATACACCAGTTTTGTCCCAGCTGTGCTGGGAGTAAGGAAGCGATTCCCAAAGCATAAGGCTTTCCCACCCTGAAATTCCCACTTGCATATGTCACACCATTAATGGCATCATGCTTCAATTGGTGTTAATTTTGTTCACAACAACTATGACGAAATGTATTTATCGTCATTCTTTTTCCATGACGATGGGACAGGATTGTGGCTGTGATGCGTCCTGTGCTGCATGAGCAATATGAGATTAATATAGAAGCCTGTTAACATTGGGCGTCTTGACCGCACACGGCAAAGATGTATTCTTAATCATTCTACAAATCATTGCAGACAATTGTAAGATAAAATCTTATTTTTGACTATAGTAACACAATTGCTGGATTTGGCAACACTAGCATGAAATGTTTTAACAGTTTTCATTCAAATATACCTGTTTTTCTCTGCCTTAGATTAGTTCTAAATCTACAGGCTTCTAAGGCCTTTAAACAACAAGGGCATTTTCCTGTGTGTAGGTCGGTGTGTCTGTGTGAATCTATTTGAATCTTTTTATTAAATGTACAAACTACTACTGCCAACTGTTGCAAATTTTGTATCACTGCAGGTGTCACTAGAGTAATTTGTTTTTTCTGTTTTTTTGTTTTTCCTATCACAACCCTAGTTGTTTAAGGCCTTAAGTCAGCTAAAACTTCGATGAGAAAAAATGGTTTGAGAAAGTATTGCCATAACTAATAACAAGCTAATAACAATAAGACCTTGGACCCAGCAATAAGTGAAAATAAAAAGAGGTACCACCAAGGGCACTACCTCTGTGCAGTCATGTGTTGCACTGAAAAAGGCTAATGCAAAGGGGTACTCCAGATAAGACACACCACTTGGGTAAACCAGCAAAACACTCCACCCCCGAGTCCTGAGTTACACAACCTGTTCATACATCAGCATGTTTAAAAAACAAAAAAAGAAGTAGTTTTCCCTCTAAGTGTGGCTTGTACTGGCCTATCGTTTCTAAAGACCACAGATGTAGAAATATTGATATTGCCTAAAAGGAAGTTGGTGGTTATACAACCACAGTACATTACCAGGAGTTGAAGGGCAAAACCATCATTAATGTAGTTGGACTGAGTCAAATAGAGGGCATAGTTGGTGTGTCGGGTGTGGACTGATTAGCTTTGTCTTCTGATGTATAGCCCTTGTTTGGGACTTTGTCAAGCTGGATTGTGCATGGTGCTGCTTCGCTGTGCCAGCCTGTCTACAATTACATTTATTTGTGTAGATGCTCTTAGTGTGATTAATATAGCAACAGAGCGACTACCCCCAGTGATGTGTGTACACACCAGATGCTGGTTCGAGTAGATTATGTAATGACTGTGATAGATATGTGGTCATTGTACTCCATTCTTCAGAATTGTTATTTGTATTAGGTGTTTGTATATACTGACTGAATAATGTGAGCTGCATGTCCCTGTATTTTTTGTGTTTACAGAAGACATCTCATGGTTGAGTTATTTTTTTCTGACATGCAGGTTGTGTCATGCAGAGTAATTTTATAAAGCCCAGCGGGGGGCGGATGGATCTGATTTCATGACCACACAATGACCCAGTGGCACTGCGTATAGGTTTTGTCCTGGCCCCACCCAGCAGGTGACAGGGGTTAAATATTAATTCCACAATGACATGTTTTTAATTAAATGAACTACACTGGTGTGTATGCAAGTGTGTGAATGTCCACATCAATGCGATACTTTGGGAAACATCCCTGCGCTCTATTGAAAGCTTGAGGGTAGCAATGTATTAGTAATGATGTTTGCTTTTCCACTTGTTCTCTGGCCTTTATTGGTATAGTGTTTTACTATCACTACATGAGGGCTTGGCTGAGGGACATGGAAAGAGATGCATCGCAGCCTCTGCTGTGAGGTCAAAGTTATAATGACAAGAGTCTTAATCAGCACAAACTTCATACTAGGTTTTTCCCCATACGACTGGACATACATACCATTTTAAAATTGTTCTAGAGAAGATACTGAAAAGCAACAATGATGTTCATGTTCAATCTCTCTCTCTTGTCCTTCTAGGTGGTCCTGTGTAAGTTCCACTCTGTGTTCCTGTCACAGAAAGGCCAAGTCTTCACCTGTGGACATGGGCTAGGAGGACGGCTTGGACATGGAGATGAGCAGACTTACCTGGTGAATCTGTCTTGCATTATTTTTGGTGCACCATATATTTTACATTTGTAAACAAGTCTAAATGACAATCTTCATGTCTTTTTGATGGTAAAGCATGTGTAGGTTCAATATAAATTCCTTAAATTTATCAAAATGCATAATCTACAGAGACATGCACACAGCTCGTATATAGAAACTGTGATTTTAAACGTGCCATCATGAGTTCTGTAAGGTTTTGATGTCAGTAATAATATATATATTTTTTTAACTGAAACCTTTCAAACATGTTCAAGCAGAAAGCCAAAACGCATGTAAACCTTTAAATGAGCATAATGTGTAGCCTTTAAGATGATACATACAAATTAATAAATTGTTAAATATATGGCAGTGTTTCCCATACATAGATCTTGGTGTGGTGTTGCGCCAAAGATTGAAGACCAAGTGCCACAAATTGGCCGTTCTGGATTGTATCTATGTACTCAAAGTTTGTTTTTTTCCTAATCTTTTCTCTTTACATTCTCCTTCTCTCTCCTCTCCACAGGTTCCACAGATTGTGGAGTCAATGATGTCCCATCACTGCTCCCATGTGGCGGCAGCTAAGGACCATACAGTTGTGCTGACAGACCAAGGTTACGTTTACACATTTGGCCTCAACAACTTCAACCAGCTCGGTCTGTCTCCTCCCCCTGCCTCCTCTAATATCCCAAAACAGGTAAGAAGTAGCAGAGGTGTGATGGAAAGGGTCTGTGGGCGCTTTACAGTACGTGAAACAAGAGTTGTTTGTATAAAAAACTATATTTGGTGGATTACATGATATCTGAGAGGACTTCTTGGTTTTATCTCTATTCTATATATAGTCTTATCTTTATTTAGCATTTTGTACACCCAGCACACTGATAATTATCTGTACAAACTCTTGATACCTGTAAAATATTAGTAATATGCTGTGTACTGTATAAAGGTGTTCTCCAAAATTCTGAGAGGCAAGACAGTGATTGGAGTTGCAGCTGGAAGGTTCCACACAGTGCTGTGGACCAGGGAAACTGTCTACACGATGGGACTCAATGGAGGCCAGCTGGGTAAGTCTCAGCTCTGAAATGTCAGCGAAGCCAGTTTTATTAGAGAAAATAGCACTGCTTTTCAAACAGTGGATGTGACTGTACGATTATGATGAATTTGAGCAGCAAGACGAGACCAGCACCCTGTGGCACACTACAGTAAAACAGTTCCAGTGTGAAACATACAGTTAAAGCTGATATTTCTGTCCTGCAGACATGACTGATAATCTTGTTGCAATGGTAGAATGGTTCAAAAGTTTATTTACTTCTGTAGGAGGTGTGGTGAGGCTAAAGGGCCTTCCATGTAAGAAGTGGATGACTTAAAAGGCTATGATTTTTTTCCATTTGTATTT
>JAOWBC010001592.1:5001132-5026733 GCA_028566105.1 Hypoplectrus providencianus
CAGAGAGCTGAAAATATATTTTTCTCATGTATATGTGTGTGTCTGTGTGCCCCTTTGTCTTTTTTTTGTGTTTCCCTCAGAGCACTGGATATTCTTAGTGATGAAATGCTTGTGGAGCTTTCTGCATCCTACAGGAGGCTGGTGAGTCACCTCCCCTCCACCCCTCATAATATCCCAATCTGCATCCTTTCCATTTCTCCAGTTTTGCATATTGATTGTCTTTGTTTTTCGATATATCGATTTAATGCAACACTGCAAAGGAACTGAATCCAACATGGTAGCAAGCAGAGGCACAGAAGCAACTGTCAGATTTGGGTCTCAATCTTTAAGTTTGCAGAGTAAGAGTCTCTAGACTAGGTTTATTACCCAGGTCCTCAACCTGAGAATTAAATTACCCAGTACAACTAGAGTTTGGTAGCTTTCATGTGTTACTTTAAGGCCTCAACTTGTAAATCAGACCGTCCAGGTGCTGTTTTGGCAGGTAAAGGAGTGAGAAATAGTCACAGAGGATCAAAAATCCACAGCGCCGGAAGCACACTTGACAATGCAGTAATGTTGCGCATACCAACCTGATTATGTGGGAGGGTCGCGACTCAAGTGTTGAGATGCACGCGCTATGCTCATCATTTTCTCTAAAGACAATTTTTATCTTGAAAGAGAGATTGGGGAAAAAATTGTGCAACTGTTTTTATGATTTTACTCCCAGCTGAAAGCAACTACCTTGAAACTTGGATTTTCTGTCTATTAATGCAGGCTGCTGTGTGTTACACTATGCAAATAGACTTTGTGGTATGATACATTGCCATAACAAATAAAGATTTGGTCAGTATTTCAACTTTATGAAGTTTTTTTCAACTTATTGAACCAAGTCAGTCTTGGGTCTTTGCTTTTCATGTAAATGTATAAAGGATAAAGTTCTGATGATAATTAATTTTGCTCATTTATTTCAGATCCCAGCCATGCAGAAGAGAGTTATCACTCGATATACAGGCGCCCCAGACCTTAGTGTGTACGAGAAAGAGGACTTGGAATCAGCATTCAGCCCCAAACCAGTAGCAGAACTGGATCAATCTTGCAGGTACACAAAGTATTTCTATATTTACTGTTGCTCTGTTTTCTGCTTTTGTTGCTGTGAAGAGTTAAATATTTCTGTATCTGCTATCCCATTGCTCCTTTATTGAATGCCGTTTAAATCAATATTAAATAAATATGCCATCAAATATTAATACATAAGTCAGTATGGTTCAATAAATAAATTGTTTTTTTATTTTTAAAAAATCGTAGATTTCTAAGGTTGCTTTTTATTTATTTCAGGTGATTTGAAGTATTTAACATTGCAAGACTTTGGAACTATTTGGAAAAAAATACTTATACTTATGAACTAATTTATATATATATTATCATCCCTTTAGATATCCGTTGACCTATTTATTGATGTATTCATCTTTTTTTCTCATTTGTTTCACAGTTACATTCATTAAATCAATTTATGGCTATGGTTTATGTTCCCTTATATAAGTCCTGACCAGTAAATAATATATATTTGTGACTTTTTATTCATAGATCAAATGTTTATTGTTGGTTTTAACCAGACAATCTGATCCTTTCAGTCCTTTCAATCTTCTTTGATCATCTTAAATATGGAGCCCATAAATAGATATCTGCTGACGACATTATTCTTTCCACAGTGAAATCCATTTAAAGAAGGCCAAAATTAAGGCTAAAAAGAAACCACGACGACGCTCCGACAGCTCCGGAGGCTACACTCTCTCTGACATCATTCAAAGCCTGCCTGCTAAAGGTATGCATAAACACAGGATGCTATTGTTGATATGTTTTCTTTAAAATTACTATTATTTTCATGTTCTTATTTCACACTACATCCATCAGCTCCTTGTTATTATTAGGTTATTCTGTACTATTTTTATTACACGCTCCCTCTCCTTTCAGTGGTCTCCCCGAGCCTGGTGAAGTCAGGCAGGGCTTACTCATTGGAGTCCCTGCAGGAGCTGCTCACATCTGACTCCGAGGGCAGCTACATGGGGATTGGCAGTCCCCGAGACATGCAGTCACCAGTCTTCCATGATAGGGTCGAGGTAAAGTCTCACCAACACAACAATCACATGCATTTTATGTTAAACTTATCACTTTATGTGTCTGTCCAATTCCACGTACCAACCTAATAGTCATATTGCTGCCTATTGTGTGTATATATTATGAAACATATTACACAAAGTATCTATGATTTACAGTGTGAGTTATCCATTTCTATTATGTGTCCATATTATATGATTAAGAAATATGGATAAATTACTTGTGGCGATCATACTGCGGTATAAAAATATATGTTCCTAAATAGAGGACAGATAGAATTGTCGTTTATCATCCGTAGGATTTCAGTCAGAGGCTGAAGACCCCACCCAGCATCCCAACATCCACGAAGGACTTTCATCCCACTCTCCCCAATTCTGCTCCACAAACCATCCCCAAAGGTCTTCCCTGGTAAGACAAACTTAATGATCCTGCTTTAAGAATTATTTTCTACTTTACAATAGATGAAATTTCAAAAGGAGGAATTCAACATTTTTGCCTTTTTTTGGAATCGCATTTGAGATTTGATTCACGAAACCCAAAGTTAAACAGCTGACCTTTCATCCTGCCACTTTATTCTGAGAAAGGGATTTTGAGAATAGTGTAAATGTTTTTATCTAAAAAAAATTTATTTGAGCTGTATTCCTTGAGTTGTGTGTGTGACTTGTGTTATTACAATCTGCAGTCCTACTCCTCCACCTCCAGTCTTTGATCTGAGAACCATCATGGACATGGAGGCCAACTTGCTGCAGACCCTTGGGGCAACTCCGAAAAGCCCTGGAAGGTACAAGACATCTACACTGTTTATTGTGACATTAACAAGTTTGTTATTTACAAGCAAATCATGAACTTGTTGATCAGAAGCAATTAAGACAAGTTGCAGTACAAGTACAGGTGAATCATTTCCCAATATATCCGAGTACAACCTATTTGTTTTTTTTGTTTTGTTTTTTTGTTGAGAGTGATCTAATAGTGATTATAGACAGCAAGATTCCCTAGTTGCCTTTATGGCAGGCAATAAAGATTTTTTAAAATCTGGAATCAATCAGATGTGATTGTGGAAATGGAAAAGAGTAAATAATAAAATAATGAAATTAAAAGCTAAATAATCATCTGTACTGTGTTTTCAGTGTGCATCTGACCCTATTTATAGAAATAAAAACACACAATTATATTACTTCTAAATCACTCCAGACACCAAACACTGATACCAATAGATACCAATAAGTCTTAAACCAGCATCAACCAGCCCTGTCACCTGATGCTTCATTTGGCCCAGTCTGTTGGAAACTACTGTATTGGTACTTCCATATGAGTAATATAATTTCTTGACTGTAATTCACTTCAGCTAACAGTTCATATGTTTCTTCCTGTCTGCAGTGTCAACACCAGCATTAAGCAGTCCCCCGTTCCTGCTAAACTGTCCCAAAAGCAGAGGAAGATTTTGGCCATGGTGAACAAGGAGACCAGTGTGGAGTCCACTGCATCCAAACCAACCCCCACAGTCACCCCATCCAAAAGCAGTAGGAAGACCTGGTGAGTGAAGACCACTACTGTCCACTACTCAAAGAAATAACTTGGCTACAACCAGTATTCTTATATAAACTAACTACTACAAAATTTATGTGATCATTGATTGAGTCACTTGAGCACATATCTTTTACTTTCTAAACAGGACACTAAAAAACAATGAAATGTCACCAAATGCTGCAGCATCTCAGATAAAAGCAAATGGAAACAATTACTGCCAACTTGCATCAGCACTGATGGACATGCAGACGTAGCCATCCCAGAAGCCTTCTTAAAAATGTTTGCATAGGAGGCAGCTTTTTTCTAATAAACCAAACTGTACATAGTAGGGCCATCGTACCAAATGGCAGGCAGGTAAAGTTAGCAACTTCGAGGTGAAAATAGAGGATCACCATTTAGCTGAGAAAAGCTAGATATTTCCTCAGTCATTAGAAATCAGAACAGAGCTAAAAAGTTGGGTCAATATTGAGCGTTTATCAGTTGACCAGAAAACTGACTCCAGATGAATGCTAAGGTTGCCCTGCATCAGTAAGATGTGTAAATAGGCTGCTATTTGCTATCATGTTCACTAAACAAGGCTGTAAGTAATCACCAGGTGAGAACACACTGACGCTCCAATCACATAGAGCACAAATCAATTGCTTACAAGTTGAAAGCAGATATATGCTGAACAAAGAATGGGCTAAAAATGTCATGATGTTTTTAATTTTAAAGTTATTTGACATCAATCACAAACACATTTTGGAATATAAACACAAGGCATGATTTAGAGGAGATCTTGACGTTATATCAAGGTGAAGATGCGCTTTTATGATTTTTCACATAAAAGCGACAGTTCTCTTTGAGCAATACAAGCCAAGATTGATATCAATTGTATGCAGGAGAAGGTCGACATCTCTACAACAGATGTCACCAACATACAGCTACTCACACAAAACAATTAAGTTCCTTTTCTGTGTTTTTTGGGATACGGTGCTGGAATACAGAATGAATTACAAACACATCAGCAACAAATGTCCATCCTAACTTTTATTTTAACTTCATATGTCACTCAATTTCTTTATTTGCCCATTACTTGTTTCAATCTGCAGGGCCACAGCAGTGCAGTCCCCACCCTCCTCGTGCTCATTTCGAGCGCTGCTAGAGGAGGAGGAGAACCGGCTGAGCAGAGTGGGACAAACAGGAGCCCAGTGGGTGCAAGGTGCCCAGGTGTCCCCTGTCACTGCAACCAGGAAGGTCACGTTCAAATGTGCTGAAAGCAGCGAGCCAGAGCGACCGACTGGGTGAGCTCCTATACAGAACACACAGTGCAGCACAAACACACAGGAGAGGTTGCTGATTTCTCCTGGTCTGTACTGCTGTTTGCCACTTGATGGCACTATTGAGGTGTCATCATAAAACTGCCTTGTGTGCTGGAGTTTTTTTCTTTTTTAACAGCAGCTTACACATACATACACACACACACACACACACACACACACACACACACTGTATATATCCAAGATACAGGACATTAATTTCAGTGCCATTCCATACTTCAATACTAATTTACCTAATTTCACTACCTAATATAAGCATTAATTTAAAAAGCTTGAATTACACATTTATAAATTCATCTTGATATTTTTTTATCTCATCAGATCAAGAAACGTTTTTTAATTTTGTATTTTATAGTACCACATGGTGATTTAATTCAGATCCAACACAAATTCACACTCATACTTAGACTTTCTTAGATTAACCCCAATGAAATTTCATCTTCATCAGTTTTTTATGTCACTTCAACAAGGCTTCAAACTAAGATTTTTCTGTCAAAATCAATTGACATCTCACCAATATGTCTCATATAAAACATGCCAAAAAAGGGTTTGGTATAACTAGATCCTGTTTAATTCTGCGCCCCTTAGTGACACTGTAAAGCCATGATGACTCTACTGACGCACACAGTCACATAACAAATATTCCAACAAAAACTCAGACAAAAGAGGACTACAGAGTGTATGCACTCATTTTAACTAAACAATTAATATTCCACCAATCAATCAAACACTTTGTATAGCACTTTTCATGCAAAACATGAAAAGTGTTTTTCCACCACACACACAATAAAAAGAGGAACTGAACTGAGCTAAGGCATGTTCTTTTGTATGAGCAAGAAACTACAATTTTCCTTTGTTTGGTTTTACAGGTAGCTATCTATTTTGCTGCATTATTGTACTAATTTGGATATGAAGCCCAAATGTTATCAGCAGGTTTGATAGGCTGGTGAAAAAACAAATGAACCAAAAAATTGTTGTTGTTTTTTTAAAAATTAAATTAAATTTATCATAATCAAAGAAAAAAAAAATCCAATACCGACAATACATATGGTACTTGGAAACATTTGTGTATATATTCCATTTTTATTCAAAGTTTTTTAACATCATTTATCAAACAAATTGGGCTTGCACTTTTTCATTGTTTTTGTCATAACAGTGGTATTGTGAACATATTACATATTCAAGTTATCTACACTTCTTTCATTGATTGTGCTGATCCCTTGGAGATGCTGGGCAAATATAATACAGTGAACTAAATGGCCACAGTAAGCAAAATATGCCCTAAACAGGCTAGGATTCAGAGGGTTAAGAAATGAAAGGGGAAGTAACGATACATGTTTTTCTAAGACTGATTCTTCGGAGAACAAAAAAAAAAGATAAGATATTGAGTCTGACTGGACAACTTGTCGGATTTCAGAGCAGAGTGACAGGATGTCCTCTGGTCACATAGATTGAGAGAGGCGTGACGCTCTGGTCTGAGTGAGGTGAACAGCACTAAATGACCCAGTACAGCTGCGTTGACCTGCCAGCAGACACTGAGTCACCCTGACCTTTTCAACATCCCCCCGACAGCTGGACAAACACAGCACACACAAACACTTCACTCTGTAAATATGCATTTCTTGTTTAATTTTAACCAACAGTTTTCCATGAAGGCAGATTATTCTATGATATTTTTTCTGATAAATACATGCGAGTGAGAGACAAAGCAAATCTATCTTTCTAAGTGAAAGGCCATTGCCTTAACTCTTCAGTGATTTCAGTCTAAAAAATATTTTTGTTAAGAGCGTCTTGTTTATCTGATATCATACTTCCTATTCTGTATCTTAGCGGTATGAAGCAGCATGGGTAATCTTTAGAACAGACTTCTAGATATTATACAGCTGTGTGGGTCGCTCTAGTGAAGCCAGTGATGTTAATCAGTGTTGATAAGGGCAGACCTCGTGTCACAACAGATCATACACAACAGGGAGCAGGTTTCAGGTTCCTCTCGGTATTTGGATAATAGAGAGATGGACAAGTTCAAGGCTCAGGAAGCAGCAGCAGCTCCGTATATTCTGTGGGACACTTTTTCCATATCCCCAGTCAGAATTAATAGACATGCCTTTAAAATCTTGTCAACCCCCTTTTTTTCCTCCTCATGTCTTCTATGAATATTTCCAGAGGCATCTCTTGGCAGATCAGCATGCACACACACAAACACAGACTTTCCATATAACTTTAGCATGCATCATAGTGAGAGATTAGGAATGTTTTGGCCACATTTATAACAAAATATTAATGCAATTCGTCTCCAACCCTCACATGGCAACTATGAAATAAGAAATCACTTTTGGCGCACGCAAATCAGACTGCAGGGAGCTCATGTCATCTACATGACATGTCATATTTCAAATGTCATGTCCAATAGATGTCCAAGATCCTTGTGGAATAGGAAAAAACAAGACAGGTTGAGCCCTTTAGAGTTGAAAAATATAAATAATCAGAGAAGAAATTCCTCTTTTTTTTTAATACAAGGTAGCTTCAATCTAACAAGCATTTCAATTTTTAGAGCAAAAGGAAACTAACGCATATGTTTTTATTAATATATTGCACTTTTCTACAAATTGAGAGACAACCCTGTTTGTTTCAGATGTTGCCCCTTTTTTTTTAAAGACAATAGAATTTAGTATTGCCATGTTTTTCCATACAAACAATATTTAGAAGTCACAGAAGGAACACAATTTGAAAAAAAAAATTATTTTAAAATTAGATAAAGTGAAAAAAAAAGAATGATCAAAGGAAAACTATTACAGTTGTAATAATAAAAGATGACCAATAAACCAAATATTTTTGACAGTTCTGATGTTGAAGAAGGACAAAACAGGGTGTATATGATAATAAAAAAAATGTATAGGTGCAAAAGTCCTTAATTGATCCATTAAAAACATATTTGTTTAAATAACCTATTTCTTTATTTTACCGATTTAACTTTATGTAACAATGTTCATTCACACTTTCTTGCCTTATTTATTAATGATTGTTTTATCTGTATATTTATTTTTGTTTCTATAAAATTCTAACTCTTAACTTAAATGGCTTTCCATAGCAATGAATGCTTGTGCTGGTTTCTTCCACACCAGATTTTTGCTGTCTTTTGTTTTTTTTGTATTTTTATAGAAACAAAGGATCTAATGAGTTATTAAGGGGTTTGTGAGAGGTGATAATTCTCTGTGGGTTTATTTTTAACTGCGCAGTTCTCTTCAGCTCTATGAATCTTCATTATTCCTCTCAGGTCTTTGTTTAAATTTCCAGTTTCAATTATTTCACTGGTTTTGGTTCCCTCTCACTGATCTCAGTTTAGTCACAGCGGGCAGCTGTTTTCAGAGACAAAAGCTTTAGAAATTCTAGTGCTTTCTAAACTGGCCCAGTACCAAACTGCAGACATGGTAAGCCACAATGTGACACAAAATGAATGTTTGTGATTCTCTGTAACTTCGGGACATGTACATAGGTGGCTGTTTGCAAACATATAGTACACATAAAGCTATATATGCCATTGATACTAGAGCTTAGTTGCAATTCTCCAAATATTGCTAAGAGGAAAAAAAAAGATACACAGTTGTTGCAACATTATTTGTGAGACCTAAACTGTCCAATAGGGACCAAAATATTTCAGATCTGTGCCTAGATTAGACTGCTTCTGCAATTTTGCAGTCTGCAGAGCTGTATTAGATGCATCACTGGGGTCAAGAGAAAGAAGGATAAACGTCTTGCCTGACTCTATGCAAAGCTCACCTAAAACTTGACGACTGGAATTCTGATGGAATTCTGACTGAATGTTCCAGTTGTATTATCTTCAATCTTGCATGTAGTCATATAAGAGGTGTGTGAAAGCCAGGGTGACAGGTGTTTGTCACACACAGGAGCCTGTCAGCAGTAGTTTAGTCAACCTTAGTCCATGCACTTAGACTCTGGTCACTTTCACTATCACAGCAACAGGGACTGATACCCACCCTCTCTTGTTTGCTCTCTGTCTCATTGTCACCCGTCTCTCCCTTCAGGCCCTGGGTGCTCGGAGCAGTAGGCAGCCCTCCCTCCTCCTCCCTGGTGACCTTTGCCTCCATCTTGGAGGAGGAGAAAGAGCAGGAAGCTGCGCTGATCCGTAGTCGGGAGAAGCCGCTGGCACTCATCCAGGTAACACGTCTTGTCTTCATGCGTTAGTGCTAGGGAACCCGTGCATGCAGTACACACTCCTGTGTTGAGCTACAGGAAAACAGCAGTGGTGGGTGGGATGACCGTAGCATCTAGGATCTAATGAATACCATGTTGTGTACAGTGCTGGTAAGAAGTGATGTGACTCTAGCTTTTATTCTCAAGCTGTGGCCAGGCTACTGTCAGCGACTTTACAAACTCTTTTTCCCTCCTTGGCTTTCTGGTTGCAATTATGCAGAAATCTCTTTTTATCAGTAAGCTCTCAGTGTCAGCATTTTCTCTTTTACCCTCAAATCAGTTGTGGTTTTGTTGTCCACAATATCCCCTGAATCCTCTTCTCTTGTCTTCCTCTGTCATGTAGATTGAAGAGCGGGCAATCCAGGACCTACTGATCCATTATAATGCGTGTAACAACCCCGATGAGCTGATAGTGGTGGAGAGGTCCTTCAGAGGTCCTATGCCAATCCCAACATGGAACAAACACTAATGTCTAACAGCACAGCCGCTGCATACCATCAAAGTGAGAACATCCCATGTAGTTGTCACTCTGTATTGTTGGCAGCTTCCCTGAAAATATCATCAGATCCATCAGTTGTTTGTTAGACTCCAGCACAGTGCGGGATGAGTTTAATGCAAATGTATGCTTGTCTCAGAAGTGTAACTTCATTTTTTTTTTCTTTTGCTGCTTAACATTTTGTTGGTATGAGTGGGGGGGGAAATGTTTTTCATAACTGAATGTGGCCCTGAAGCTAGTTGTTGGGCCTGGGATTTAATGCATGTGTTTAATTCCTTTCTTTTGGTAGGATAGGTCTTCACTTGGCAAGCCAATGATGCAGAATATTAGCAAATAAAGTTAAAGTTGCCAAAGAAATGTAAAGAAATTGAGATGGGTCCAAACTGCATCACTTTAAGGACTTGTTAAATTGGTGGAATGTCTAAATGTGATAAAGAAAGTAAAGAGTGCCAATTATCAGCTTTGACAAAGCATCATTTTGATCTCAGAGGTGAAGTGAGCTGGTTACCAAGGCAGTATATTTATTTTCTTTCAATGGTCCTTTTTTTTGTCTTGATACATTAAGAATGATTGCTTCAGCTTACATGGTAATCTTTCCTAATATGAGTATTTTAAATATGAAATCTCTTTTTCGTATTTAAAATATAACTTTTGATGCAGTTATTGTGAATTGTGATTTTTAGCCTTTGAAGTTATCACTAGTGTGTTTAGAGATGGTGGTGTGCCTTTATCAACAAATAATTCGGATACAGCTGCTAAAAAAATAAATTCTCTTTATTATTAAGATGTTTTACTCTTCAGTTTTTCTGGAGCCAATGTAAGCTTGTTAGGTACCTCAGATCTGGACCTTGTAATCTAATTTCACTCTTTTGTGCGTTTACAACATAAGGCTGTGAAGAAAAATGGCATGTAATAAATTATCTCACTTGTGCAATGATCCCGTCTCCTGTATCAGGTTCTGTTCATATTGCAGTGGATGGAATGAAAGGAGAGCTTACATTTTCTCAATTAGTTGCTGTCTTTTAATATAACAGAAACGTGGTCCTCTCCTGAAAAATGTGGCTCTCAGTGCATCAAATAAAGATTTAATCTGGCCGTCTCCTGACACTTAAGCTGCCCTGCATGAGCAAAGGACCATTATCAAGTCTCAGCCTGTGATTAACAGTGATGACCCTGATGTGAACAGCGAGTGTGCCGATTTAGGATATTATTGGCTGTAATTACAGGTAGAGCATCACATCGGAAGTCAGGGAGAGACAGCTCGTGGGGGAAATATTAATTACGCATTATGATCTATTAGTTGGTGCATAGATGACATGAATCAAAGCCTTGGAGGAAAAGTCTGCAGCTTTATACCACTTCACAATGAGCTGGGCTGATACCACAAGCCTGGAAACCAATGTGGAATTTTTCAAAAGGACTGCTCATCTTGAGTGTCTGTACGCTGAATAAAAATGTTTTTGTTTTTTTTGATAGTGAAGTGCCACATAACAGGTTTTTAAAATTAGACATTGAAGCGAAAATAATGTACTTCCAACATGTACCTACTCTGGGTGTGTTTACATATGTTTAATATCCTTATTTGGGATTTGATGTTAACATAACTGCCAATTATATAAAAGTAGATACCATGACAATATCTTTGTCATAGAACTAAGTTGTAACGTTGAGGTTGCTTTGGTCCATGTATCTGTCATAACTGGAATGGAAGCATCCTCAACATCTTTGCATCCTCACTGTTCTACAGATCAATATTCAGTTTAACAGTTTCCCACCTAATAAACTGGGTCATTTGTTGCTTCTCATTTGCTATTGATTTAATCCTTAAAGGTGGAAGCAAACAGCCTCAAAGAAGTTTGATGTCAGATTTACAAGAGATATCCTAATATATCCATCTAGCCAAAACACAATAAAGAGCTGGTGGTTGTTCAAGAAGTACCTCCTCTTAAGTGTTGCTAAAACCACCACTACAAAGAAAGGTTTGGAAAATTACAGGGTGTTTTGTACATTTTGTGGAGCTATGCTAATGTTAGCACTGCTAACATTGAAGTTACTAGCTTAGAATTTGTTTTTATTAGTGTTGGTTAAACATATTATGAAGTGGACAAACGTGGGATTGATATCATCTTAACTGGTACAGCACTCTTGGTAAGATTGCTTACATTTTTTTTGTTTGTTTGTTTTAGAACATTTTGAAGGAGGTTTAACCAAAGTACACAGGAAGTGAAATGGTGAGAGGAGTTTTTCCTTGCCACCATCACCACTAATCCACAAACCATGCTCATTTCAGCAGCAGTTAGAACTTAAAATAAATAAATAAATAAATAAAATAATGACATAAAAAACATCTAATTGAAAAAAAACTTGCCATATCCTGTTCAGGTGTTAACTTACTTAGTATTGAATTAAAATACTAAATAAAAAATAATACACCTATTTTTTTTTTTTCTTAAATCTATTCACCCACACACCAAGATGTGCAGAACTACTCCTGGGGTACTGTACAAGTACCCCGGGCAGTAATCACGGCAGTGGAGCAGAATCGTTTTGCAGAGAAGGGCGTGATGGTGCAGAGGAGCATATTTGGCGCAGGTGCACTCTTCCTGTGGAGAGATGGTGGAGGACAGACCCGAGCCATCGAGCCTTCCTGCCAGGCAGATGGGAAAGTCATAGAGCCATAAGCCAGACGGTGAGGATAACTTCAGGATTAATTTGTTTATGGAGAAAAATCGGCGTCCGAGACACTACAGAATACCTCCTACATTCCCATCCTTCTGTGACTGGATAGTGCCAAGTTAAAGCTAAATGAGTAGGTCAAAACTCACATTCATCAATGTCAGTGTCATCTATTAGGCTGTAATGATTACAAATGACCTCTGAGTAATTCTCCACAGGCTTTTATGGGAAGAGAACCAGTCCTAGGAACGACAACAGAAAGTAAATTTCACACTTTCGTACACTCTGATATTACACTTTTCGAACAATTCACATTACATTTCTTATTTTTTCAGGCTTTTTCTTGGTATATTGTTGTAGTTCATGTTCCACACATATGAACTATCATGTTGAAACCTGCTTATTGTGCTTTGTTATTTTGACTTATTTTTCCTCAACTAAATAGCAAGTAGATGTAATATCAAATTGCATAAATAACATGTTTGTATCAGTACAATTGCCATAAATTAACTGTGACTTAACTGGCTCTTATTACCATCATACTCGAATACATATTCCTAAATATATCTCTACAAACTAACGCTGTGCCACCAACATTTGTTTGAACCAATACAAGCTGAGTGGTGTGTTTCCGTTTGATAGCATGATCCAGCCATAAAAATAAAGTTCTAATACCGCACTCGCTTAAACATCATATACCCGCACAGCATGTTGAATATGTGATCAGAGGTATGAGTCTTAGATTTGTCACACACAAAAAAAATATTCATGCAGACATATAATAATTTATGGTCTTGAATTATCAGATGTGGACCACATACTTTTTGATTTCTCCATGAAATCTCCCTGGTTCCATAACAATTAAATTATTTTACTATTAAAAAATATGCAAATGTACTTAAGGGGAAAAAAAGGACGAATCATATATATGATTTTATGAAAGGTGTATACTTATATTTTTGCAAAGCATAAATTGGGCACACACCCCCATTTCTTTTACTTAAATGTTATCAAGTTTTCATATGTTAAAAAAAAGGCATCCAACATCTACCAAAATGTCCATATATCACTGATCATCGCATTAACCTAAAAAATCATGTCAGCTTGAACATTGATTTTATTTTGCAATTAAAAGTGTTGATACCAGACTAAGCTTGTATTTTTTCCACTCAATTAAAGGCACTACATGTTGTCCTATGTGGAGAAATATGGCTATAAATACAAGACTGATGTGAAACCATATTGACCAATACTCCTCCTCGTTCTTAGATTACAGCTGAGTAGGCAGGAACAGTAGGACATGTAGGAACCTAACGGGTGGTCATCCATAATACCTTTAGGGTTACTTTAGAGTTATTCATACTCAGCTGCCGCTCCAATGCTGACCTGTGGCTCAGTCAGAGACGGGTAAAGGTTCGACTAGTCCTTTCAATCCTATTTAGTGGACATGGAGCCAGTTAGCCGTGGATTACCTGTCCTCTCCACAGCCGTCATACTGCTGGCAGCTTTCCAAAGATCATTAGGGCTTCAGGAAGTGTTTTACACTAAGTGTGACCAGACCGTGCTAGCCTTCTTGTTGGCCTGGCTGTCGTTCAGCTGGCCTCCTCTGGGTTTCCTCTAGCTGTCAGTCTGACAGCATCAGAGCCACGTGTCTCCTGGCTAACAGCTTGGTTTTGTGACTTGTCAAAGTTTTTTCATAAAGCATGTGCCAAACCATGGATGTGATGACAGTTGTTGTGAATATGTTGGAATGATAGTGATTTCCAGCTTGTTTTTGCAAAGATGCTCCTACAAAGATTTGCATTTTTTCCGCTCAAACTTCTGCACTTTTGTACACTCACAACCCTCTCTGAATCCATAGCCGTTCTCCGCTTCAGTAAAAAAGCAATCCTTTCTTCACATTTAATATATGATGCTACAGCCACCAGGGGTTAAACACATACCAACACAATGCAATGTGTCAGTTGTTGGAAAGCCTAAGCTGCTGTTAGCTGTTGCACTGGGTTTCCTTTTAGCAAGATGCTGAATCAAACTAATGAATGAATGAGTTCCCTCTGTTTAAATTATGCAGTATATGTCTTAGGATTTTTACAGTTTGAAAAATGACATTGATTTGCAATTAATAAAACTATTCTGTGTTGCTGCTGGCATCCTTGCAGTATTTTTTTTTTCTTTTAAACAACATTTATACTATTTAAGTTTTTCACATAGATAACTTAAAAAAGATACCACAACAACCAAAAGCTGAAAAATAAATACAAAAAAAAAGCAAATAAAAACAAGTAAAAATATGAAAAGCAGAAGAAGTCGAACATTCTCATCTTCCAAAACTTCCAAAAAAGGTTTCCACATTGTAACAGTTTTCTTTTCCCTCTAACAATATATGTAAGTCAGTGCAAGGTTTGTTGCACTTCAACCACAAGTTTACAGAGGGCAAATGTATATTTTTATACTTATTATTTAGAATTGACGACCAGATTGTCAGGATATCCTGCAGATTGACAAAACATCTTAAAGTTCTGCATCTGGAGAAATTGTCCAATACATAAGCCCCATAATAGACTATTTTTCCTTTTTTTCCCCTTTGGACGCTTTTAGAGCCACTTGTTTTTGTCTTTATACCTTAATAAGTTACAACAAGAATAGTATCAATTGTCATCTCACTCCACAAAAAGCAAAAAAGTGTAATTCCCCAAATGTATAAAAGTGATAGGCCTATATGTTTGTTTGGCTGTGTTGTTTTATCCCCCCGTCTCAACTGACTGCTCAGTCATGTTGTTACTGTAAATGGACACACCCGTGACAGACGCAGGGTGCAATTAAACGTGCAGTCACAGATTAGAAAACCACACTCGAGTTAAAGGTGTGGCTGTTTGATGTGGATGTTCTCCAGCCCGCCTTCAGCAACATTTGGACATCCAGTTGGGGGCCAGCTCGTCATACCATTATGCTAAATCCACTGAAAGCAAGTTAGCCAGAGACAGCACATACAGTACCGAGATCACAGCGTGTCTGTAGCATCTATTAGTCTCTCAAGTGATTCCGCAGCAGCAATCAGGTCCTTCACTGTCCCTGGACCTGCAGGCTGTGAAATCTCAAAGCCCTATAATAAGGCACATTCACTGAGATGGGCCTCTATCTCCATGTGAAACAGAACCCCCCCTGTAACCTTCAGCGTTTACCTGCCGGGATAATTTGAAACCAAGCTCACCGCACACAGCAGCCCTTTGGGATCAAAAAGAGCTGAAATAAAGGGATTCTGTGTACTGAAGTGATTGCTCCTGCTCGTCAGACCCTGCATAACCCCACACTTTTCTTTGACGTTGGAGCGATTCTCCAGCTTTTTGTCACTGGGGGTCAGAAGCATTTTTGACTGAAAAAGACTGGAAATCCCATTTCTGTCCTCGTGCCTCTGATCCACAACCAAAACTAACTTAGCTGTCAGCAGTGGGAATATCTCACCGACAAGCGGGACAAACTAATGTGACCCTCCTGGAAATCCAGTTATCTCTGTGAAATGTGGGTGAGGAGACAGAGGGGATGGCAATGACTGGATCTTTGTTTTCTTGTTATGTCATCACTCACGTTCTCTCAAGCAGCACTGGCTTAAAACTGCTCCTCCATATGTGAGGCCAGCGTCACGCTGCATAGTTTCTGAGGTCAGGTGCTTCGGATTGAATTTGACACCCTGTTATTCCACCGTCTTTACTTTTCCTCGGCCACACTAGCAGCAGAGAAAGGATTTCCCCTTCTGTTGACAGTTTGAAATTGAAATGTCTGTTGGTCGAGACTACATTTAAAACTTGAACTGTCATCACAACACACGCCAACAGAGCCTTTTCTTGCACCTTTATGCATGGTTTCATCACTCATCACTGCTTATTGGTCCATTTTCTTGCATAAGCGCATGATAACAAGTGGCTCTATTCTCTCCTTCTCTGCTGGATGTGAGGCGGGTAGAAAAAGGTCAAGGTTTTTTTGAATTGCTCCTAATGAGAAAGACATTCTAATAATTACAGTGGAGGAACCTAAACCTCAGCATCTCTTCTGGCTGATGAAATAAACAAACAGGATTCCACACGATTCGTTTCCTAAAAATTACTGTAATTGAAAAATATTAAGAACACCAAAGTGGACCAGTGGTGATGTTTTTGAACTGACTTTCCTTATTGCAGAGCCCTAACATAGGAGGATAAATATGATATAAATTATATATATGAATATGAAAGTTTGAAATATGAAAATTGTTATCAAATTGAAAGTTCATCTTTTAAAGCAGTGAAGCACAGAAAATGTTATTCTTGTTAAGGAAAAAACAGCACTTGGATTCCCTCATTAATTCTCCACAGAACCCTTAAAAAAACAGAAGAAAAACTAAAGGCCCAAAGTAATCTGTTAAAAAATAAATGATGGATTGAACATTACAGCATAAATAATCATAAAGTAAACACAGCAGAAAAAAATCTGACACATTTCATTGAATTATTACAAATCACTTGACATATGCTATTTCATCATTCTAATTCAAATGTTTTTGTGTCTCATTACATTCTCCAAGTCTGTGTTTATCTCATAAGGCCCATGGATGTACAGGTTTATTATAAGAAATGGATAGTGAGCTAAAAATGGCACCTAGTCAATGCAATAAAAATTGCTTATGCCAAATAAGATAACTTTGGTGGTATGTGGCCCACAGTAGTATTTCTCATAGTTATTTATTATTTTACAATTGTGTATCCAATACACCATTAACCCTTTAATCTTTTAACCCAATATATCTTTATTTTTTTCTTCTTTTTTGGGGGATCTATACTGATCATACTTGTCCTTTGAAAATTAATTGTATCGCTACAACAGACATGTAAATAAATAGATCTTCGAACCTTAAAAGCTCATTGTAGTGAGTGCAGTATTGAATTGAGACAAAGTGGCCATTGTGTTACTTCAGTGCTGTTGACATGAGATACATAATCAAAGCTGTGAGAGAAACTTTGATGGTCCTAGCCAGCAGACAGTCCTGACCTGAAGGAAAAAGCTCAAAGGCAGCAGGGATGTTACACTTCATGGTAGATAAATCCACCTCATGCGATCAGATATATGGCACTGGAAGACAAAACTCTTCGTATTTTCTTTTTTTTTTATTGGGCTGGACTGTCCAGAAATGTGTTCATAGACCCCCGGGACAAACACTGTGCCTGTAAAAAATGGCTTTATGACGCTTAGAAGAAGAAAAATATCTTCTGTTTAGGATTTTTTTTCCTACATAGTTTGCGTTGCTGTAGGTTGAGCGACTTGAAGAATACAAACTCTTCAGATGACAGTGAAAGACCTCCACATCACCAGGGGAAAATGTATGTGGCTTTTGAGTTGAATTTTCTGACAACATAATCTCATTTGTGTCTTTCAGTAACCACCCACCAATTAATCATCCATTTCACAGATAGTAATGAGGTGTCAGCTCGTGTTAGAAACAAAACAACTCAGCAGCACGGCTCTGTTTGGTACTGTATGCATATACCTGCTGTTTGTCTCTGACAGCGGCTTTGATTTAGCTTTGCACCGTGCATTGCAGAGGGACTCGGTCCAATCCATAGCAACCATGTCTCCACACCTGGGAAACACATTGAAGAGAGCTGCTCTCGGTCCATTGTAACTGACTAATAGTTCCATGTACATTTCCAGATGTGGGATTCAATTTCAGAGACCTGCGATCAACCTGTTTTACACGTGCCAAAGAAAAATATGAAAACAAAACAACAGTTATACTTAAGAAACAAACTGGTGGCCCATTGCTCACTATCTACATAACCCCTTAAAATAGTCTTTCTTCACTCATAAGCTATACTTTATCTTGTTTAGGAGCTCATTTTATAGCTGTAACTGGTGTAAAAGCTGCACTTTGAGATTGTAGAATGAGTGCCACTGCAGAGGCAGAGCTACTGTGTGGGCCTTGAGAGTTAAGAAGTGCAATGGAGTAAATGGGATAATCAGGGTTTACAGATCTGGGTGGCTGCAGTGACGCAGGGCTTTATGCTGCAGTGCCTAATGGAGCATCGGTGACAGCTGCCCCACCTTTTCATAGCAATTACCCCTTAACCCCTGACCCCCCCTCACACAAGCTTCCTGGTTCTTGGAAATGATAGGAAGTAATTTGTAAATACCAGAGGCTATGATAGATATGAAAGGAATATTAAGAAAAACAATAGAATACAGTAATACAATGTAAAAAGATAGTAACCCATTAAGGGTCAGCATGTGTATCTTAAATTGTATGTGGAGGGTTTTTTTTTTGCAGGTCAGAGTGCAAGTGGTTGCCTATACAAGTCGACAGAAGCTGAGAGTAACCAGCTCAGGGAAAGGCTGCAGACCCTGACCCAGAGGCGTTAGTGGTCTGGAGGTAACAGGCTTAAGGGATTATAGAGAAAACATTTCCTGACTGTTTTAAACTGAAAAATCCCACTTCCTCGATGGCTATTTGAGTTGGTACACTTTTAATGGAACTGCTTTCACGTGACAGACACTTCAATAGGAAAACAGTCCCTTTCTGGCATAATTTATGTCAAAACCTGTATCAGCCCACAGAGGGCGACATGGCAACACCAAGTGAGCTGTTTGTGCAGAACGGCAACAGTTGAATCTTACAAAAACATTTTTCCTTTTTTTTTTCTTTTTCCTTTTTAAATTCTATATTTTGTCACAGAAATATGACGAGACTCAAACTAAATTGTAATTCATGAGTCAATTCAGGCTTATAAAATTACCATTTTGAGCAGAAATGATTTGCTGGAGCAATCTGATTTTAATAAATGACCACCCCAAGGACTTCGCATTAAAAGCATCGAAAGAATCTAATTAAAGTCGCTTAGGGAGCTGCTTTGGTCTTGCAGTGATCATGTTGAGCAGGGTTTTCAGTGAGCAGCAGACCGTTGGAGGGGGCGGGGTGAAGTACAGCTGACATCTTCAGACTACAGAGCTGACTGTTGCACAAGGACGCAGCATGTCAACTGGGCAGGTAACAGTTAACTTCTCCACAAGTGGGAAAAATATGTCGAACTAAACAGAGTTAGGGGAAAGAAAGCTGGATTTCCTGAGCACATTCAGACTGCATTAAACGGAATTATTCCTTGGCAGCAACAGGAAGATATTAAAAATATGTAGAAGCTGTGCGTAAAAATCCACAAGATTCCTGTGAGGGGCTGATCGTCGGAGGGAGGACTGTGCCAAAGTGCGACTTGAGGAGCAGCTTATTCATGCAAATTCATAAAATCATAGGCGTGCCTTTGGGCGATGGAGTCACAGCCGGAAAAGCAAACCCCCTCCTGGATCATCAGCGACCTTCAAAGACTGTGATGCGCTGCGCTCGGACGCATTGACAGTGGCACCGGGGCAAATGTTTTAAAAGACCAGAGAAAGAGAAGAGAAAGTTTCGTTTTCTGCGCACTTCTTTGACAGCACTTCTTTCACAACACAACACCAGCTGCGCCACTGGACCTCCAACCATCGGCTTGTTGCGCAAACTAACGCACTGTTATTTAACGCACTGTTTGCCTTGGGTCTTTAATATTTTTTTTTTTACTCTATTTCTACATGTTTACAGTCAAATCGGACATCACATACTAAGAATCCGGATGAAATTGCAGCCTCCAGACTTACTTTACAGAATGCGTGCGTAAAGACGCGATCACTCATTTGTCTTTATTTAAAAAAAAAATATTTTTTATTTTTTTATTTTATTTAAATCGCTGAGGACTTTCCACCCTTCATCATGTCAGAGGACGACAGTAGCTCCACCATCAGCTATATGTCTGACGCTGAAGGCAGCAACGTTAGCGTCCTCAGCTGGGAGCAAGTGCAGCGGCTGGACGCCATCCTGACGGAGACCATCCCGATCCACGGCCGGGGGAACTTCCCCACTCTGGAGATGCAGCCACGGCAGATCGTTAAAGTGGTGCGCAGTCGGATGGAGGAGAAACAGATCCACGTCCGGGACGTTCGGTTAAACGGCTCTGCAGCCAGCCACATTCTGCACGGGGATAGCGGACTGGGCTATAAGGACCTGGATCTCATATTTTGCGCAGATATGAAAGGAGAAAGTGATTTCCAGACTGTGAAGGACATAGTTTTGGACTGCCTCCTGGATTTTTTACCCGACTGTGTGAATAAAGAGAAAATCAGCCCGTTAACGTTAAAGGTATATTCACTCTGAAGACTTTCTCCTGTTTACTTTTAAGATATGTGATATTAATTGATTGCATATGTGCCGCCTTGGCTTAAGAACCGATTAAAGTTGCAGTTAGAGTAGTTTAGTGATAGTAAATTATTGCTTTTCTGTAGTTAAGAGGATTGAGTTAAACCAATTTGGAAGAGCTCCTGAGCCCAGCCAAGTACATTCTATGGACTTTATTATTGGAGTCAATTGCATTCACAACACTATTTATAATACATACATTTAGATAACTTGTTATGGTATATACACCCTTCTTGCACAATGTAAAATTAGGCCCTAATGTGCAAGCATATGGCTGCTGAACTAGTAATTATACTTGATGTATTTGTGCTTCTATAAGGATATTTACTAAGTATGTATGTTCTTTCTCTCTCCCTCACACACCCACACAGGAAGCCTATGTGCAGAAGATGGTGAAGGTGTGTAATGACTCGGACCGCTGGAGTCTCATCTCCCTCTCCAACAACCGGGGGAAGAATGTGGAGCTGAAGTTTGTTGACTCTCTCCGGCGGCAGTTTGAGTTCAGTGTGGACTCCTTTCAGATCAAACTGGACTCCCTGCTGCTCTTCTACGAGTGCTCAGAGAACCCAATGGCCGAGACCTTCCACCCCACCATCATGGGCGAGAGTGTGTATGGGGACTTCAGCGAGGCCCTGGACCACCTACGTCACAAGATCATCTGCACCCGGAACCCAGAGGAGATCCGAGGCGGGGGCCTGCTGAAGTACTGTCACCTGCTGGTGAGGGGTTTCCGGGCCGCCTCTGAGTCAGAGATGAAGTCCCTGCAGCGCTACATGTGCTCACGCTTCTTCATTGACTTCCCTGACATTGGTGAGCAGCAGCGCAAGCTGGAGTCCTATCTTCAAAACCACTTTGTGGGCCTGGAGGACCGCAAGTACGACTACCTGATGACCCTCCACGGGGTGGTCAATGAGAGTACGGTGTGCCTGATGGGACATGAGAGGCGGCAGACCCTGGGGCTCATAGCCATGCTGGCAGTGCGCGTTCTGGCTGAGCAGAACGTCATCCCCAACGTGGCTAATGTTACATGTTACTACCAACCTGCTCCTTATGTGGCAGATGGCAACTTCAGTAACTACTACATAGCACAGGTTCAGCCGGTGTTTGCTTGTCAGCAGCCTGCATACTCCACCTGGCTGCCCTGTAACTGAGTCAGCCCCGAGGAAAAGGTGGAGGGAGAGATTTTGTTTAAACAGGAGTGAGTAGCAAACCTGCCCAGAGTTTGACAGCTGACAGAAAAAGGAGTCTTCTTTTTAATGTTTTGCATCAAAGCTTGTGTTTGTGTTCATACTCTGAGTATGAACAGCTGGCTTTCACTTCAAGTACAAATTTCAATGTGAATATCTCACATTTCTTGAAACGTCAACTGATCCAGCACAGGCCCACCAGGTTTGGAAAAGAACTAATTTGGGGTAGCTTGGAAATAAAAGCAAATGTGTGACAGCCTTGAATGCAAGCAGCAGAACTGTCATCGAAACTGTTCAAGGCTGATCGAATCTGTCAAGAACTGATTAGCCAGCAGTCCAAACGGCCGCATCAGTGCCCTCAAGTTGACAGCTACTCCACACACTCACACACTAGAGGTGAAATCAGAGGTGTGTGCAGGGCTCCAAAACGAGCACCCTGAACTCTGGTTAACGTCAGCATAACTGAGTTGAGATGCTCTTAAATTAGTTTGGATAACAAACTGGCATCTCCGCCTTGCATTTGGATATAATTATGGTTGTTTACAGACCAAAGATTTTTTTGGATTGTTTCTAACATTAAACCCTGTTTTGATGAGGGGGGAAATAAACAAAATATGAAGCTATGTCTATTTGTACATGTGAACATATGTGTGTTTTAAGTGCCTATAAAAGAATGAACAGGCCATATGATTTTTTTTTTTTTTGTGAACTAGCCCCACTTTGTTCATAGTCAGGCACACAAGACAGTAGCACCCCAGAGGTTTGTGAATGTATATGTGAAATCACGCAGTGTTTGTTTATGTTTGGACAAAAAAAAAAAGAGCACCACGCTTTAGTGTGGATTTTGCAGTAAAGTAGCAGTCAAATGTGCAATTAACAGATTGTTGCAGGATCTACATTTTTCATGTGAATTTCTGGGAATTCTAGATTTGATCTTCTCAGTCTGAGAAGCCAAACATGCTGTACTGCATGGCCAAATTAATGCAGGTATTACATATTTGTTAGGATGACAAGCATTTTCAGATCATCAGCAACAAAGAAAACGTTCACTCACCCACAATTTCCTGTATATTTTGTACAGTGGTGCTTTTCACATCGGAGAAAAAAAAACACAAGAAATAGATAAGAGTCAGATAGAGACAGAGAGAGGAGAGACTGCATTAAGACACCTCGTGTCTGTTCCCTACGCTTCCTCCTACTAGTAGAAGGATATTTGCAGAGACACCTCAGATGATGAGACACTATTTGCTGTAGCACCCTGGCAGGGAATTCCTCAGCTGCTGCTGAAGAGCTTGAACTTAGCTGGGGTTGGGTTCTGCAGACGCTCTGTTCAGGGTTCAGAAAAATGTTGTGCCAAATATTTTTGCTGGCCCGCTGATAGCCCTTATGGTTTAATGGAGCCATATGTCGATGTAGAAAAAAAGACGCGGTGTTGATGTAAGAGACGGGGAAACAGACAGTCGAGGGAGAAAAAAGGGAGAGAAAGGAAAATGTAGTGGTTAAAACGGCAGGAGGGAGAGAGAGTCGGTCTGGAGAGATGGGTGCAGCTGGTGATGGGGTTTATCTCTCGAGGGCTACCATGCTTTACTGTACAAACTGTCTCTGTTAAGGTCAGACTATAACTTAATGGACAGTGCTGCAGCTCTTCCCTTTTTTCAGGGAGACCAAAACATTCTGTAATCAGCATTTGCTCTCTGTTTTAATCATGTGATTGTGAAGAAAACTGCATGCATTCACGCCAGCTTCAGGAGACTTTTAAGTTGCAACCTAGGTTTCATTTGTGAGGTTGCTTTAATGACGCTTATTAATGTTTTTAATGCTTTATTCCACACCATTTTAAGGAACTGTGTATATATATATATATGATTACATGCTTCAGCTTTGCCAACTCACTTACTCCTTGCAACTATACTGCAGCCTTTCCTGACAGCAGATACAAAGAAATAAAAGGTAATTAAAAGCATGAAAAGGTATGATAGGAAGAAGACCAGCATCAACTCAACACTGTGTTGAAGTTCTCTCGCTGAAAAATCATTTCTTTCTCATCCTCGCTGTTCAGTTTTTTCATCTTTTCAGTGACTGTCCACACGTTCCGATTGTGCAGGCGATGTATTGTCATTTTATACTCAGTGAAGTCCTAACAGCTGACTAGCTAGCTAGCTCCTGTCAGTTAGTGATTGTGCCTGTCAGTTAGAGATTGTGGGTTTACTGCATTGTCTTGTACGCGTTGTTTCAAATATCTGTTTCTGTTAATGCAGTCTTTTGCAATCACAGTTTGAAAAAGACAGAAAAAGATCCTTGTCTTGTATGTATATTTTTTATGATTGTTATTTTTATAAATGTATCAGACACTGCAGGTGTTGCGGTGCTTTTGAATCTGTGATAGGGCTTCAAAGGATATGTTCTCAATAGCTTTTTTGCTATAATATGTTATGTGTCCAATGGGTCAAAAGGTTAAAGATGTTTTCATCAATAAAAATATCTGAAAACCACATTTGTCATGTTTCTTGTTATTCATTTGAGTTTAAATAAGGTTGACAGCAGTGGACTGGATAAAAAAACAGTCTGGCATGACTCAGACGTGAGTAAATTCTTATTAGTCAATAAACTTCACAGTTCCCTTTTCAAAAGACAGTGAGAGCATCTATTTTCACTGACATTAGCCATTCAGTGGCTTTTAGTGGGGTCCCCTGCTCACTCACTCAGAGAGGCAAATCCCTGCCATGGCCTGCCGGGCCCAACAGGCCCAGACAGAAACCGGTCCAGAACTGGCCCGCTGCTGCCAGAAAGAGCTGTTGTTGAATGTGAGGGGATTTGCATCCACCCAAAAAAGAGACTTCGACGCTTTTGTAGAATGAATATCTTTGCCTGCTCATCAAATTCTCTCTGTTAACAGCCCCCCCCCCCCATACTCTGACAGCAATGCAGTGACGTTCAGCGCCCAGGCCTGCAGAGACCAGGGCCCAACTGTCCCATGGTTGTCAGACTCAAACAAAACTGACCACAGCAGAGCTGACTGTCACACCGGTCACATGACGATCTGTCCTAGATACAGAGGGATATAGAGAAGCAAACACATAATGAGTCAGTGATTGGCTGTATGACACAGTGCTATATATAGCAGACATGATAAGGACATTATCACTTTCACTTAAGCGCATTTGCACCTCATTAATCTGAGACACTGAAGGTATGATTGACAGGTTGGCTTTAGATAGAAATGCACATACAGGCAGATGCGCATTTGTTTTGTCTGTTTAATTGGTTAGCTTAACAGTATATTTGATGTTTTCTTGCCTTTCTTTTTCTTAAAGGCTAGAATCACATTTTCTCAGGCCTACTGGAATACAATACTGCCATGTCTTTGTAAATTGCCGTGTAAATTAGCAAATGAAGTAGCCACTTGATTTGGCTACTCAGGCTACTGAAGCTGAAATATGGAATGCATTTTTGCACTAAAAGAAAAACAGTTGGCTTTGTTCCCCATCATTTAAATTCGAGTTGTATAAAGAAAAGATCTTTAAATAGAAATTGTGGACCAGAGGAACAAGGTCACTTTCATTTTATATATGGTGTGAATTGTTTTAGGATGGACTTGAAGAAACCAGGAAACTGTCCTTTAAAATCTTCATGTTGTTGAACACCCTGAAACAGGAATGCCATACCTAAATTAAAACACCCAGTTCTGGCTTATGGAGAAAGATCAGCTTGTTTTTCTCTCTTCTTCTGATCCTGTTTTTTTTTTTTTTTTTATTGGGATGCTGTCACAAGGGAATTTCCCCGTTGTGAGATCAATAAAGTATCATCATCATCATCATCATCATCATCATCATCATCATCAT
>JAOWBC010001592.1:5046029-5059688 GCA_028566105.1 Hypoplectrus providencianus
ATGTCCCTATATGCATGACTGCACACAGACTTCCCTACAGATCATATACTCTACATTACAGTCTGGTTTAAGTGTATATGTGTCCTTGCGTGTGCTACAAATTTTAATAAATGCTAGACAGGTATAAGGTTGTGAATTAAAATGATAAATGTGACAGGTATATTGGATACACTTACTGTATCCACCGATTATTTTTTACAAACAATGGTTGCATGCTTCAGGGAGAGGTCATGATGGATGGAGAGAGTTGCAGGAAAAGAAAAGAAAAGAAAAGAAAAGAAAAGAAAGCAGTAACATCATCCCTCCAAAATTAAATGGGAATGTGAGAGAAAGGAAGTAAAAGTGAGAAAAGAGTGGCAGATGTGCACAGTTTCATGTGCAGCTTAGTAAAACACTCCAACCAAATTTTAATACAGGACCCGCACTCATTCTTCCTCAGGTCACATTATTTACATGTCCCTGCACACAGCTTCTATTTGGATGGTAACCATACCAAACACATGCTGCAGTTCTCCTTCACTGAACTGAATTTTTCAGCAACATCATGACGTCCCTCAGTAGCCGTGGTTAAACTAAACAGATGCTACGGAATGAATAATCTTATTTCTTCCGTAGCGTAATCACACTTACCCTTTGCCCTGCTTTCCTAACATGATAGAGTTGGTGAGTTAAGAAGAATATTTATACAAATGAATCCAGTGACCCGTGGACACCAGAAGGCACAGCATCATGACTGCTTATGGAATGCTAACTTACTGAAGTTACTCCCTAATATGAGGGGGAACGACTGGTGGAGGAACAGATTGCAGTTTTCCAAGTGGCTGCTGCCAGAGAGAAAGATGGATGAGGAAGGTTACCGTGGCCAAGTTACCGGGTTCAACTCGCTGAGCTGGGTCACAGAGGTAAAAGTTTCTTTTGGTGCCTCACAAAAGCATCAATCTAAAATATCACTTCAGATGCGCAGCCTTTCTGTACAAAATACAACGATGGTTTCCAAAATTTTGGTACTCTGTGTAAAACACTGACAAATAAGAATGATGTTTCTCCACACACAGTTTCAAAGAATTTAGGCATTTCAACACCACAATTCATAACATTATCAAAAGATTCAGAGAATTTGGAGAAACTCTGGATGTGAGGGGCAAGGCTGAAAACCATTATTTAATGCCCATGACCCTCAATCCCTCAGGCAGCTCAGCATTACAATGACATGATTGTATAAAGGACATTACTGGCTGCCGCTGACTTCTCTGGGCCTGAGCTCATCTGAGATGGACTGATGAAAAGTTGAAAATGTAAGTCCGCATTTTAATTCTAAAAACATGGGTAGTTTTGTGTTTAAGGCTAGAAAGCACAGAATGGCAGATAATTTTGCCTTCATAACACAAATAATAGTCTCATCATATTGGTTTCTGCAAAAAAAGGTGATGTAATATAAGCTGTACATGCATTTTTCCCAACTTCATGGCAACGTGTTGCGTCGATTACATTCAGTATTATTGTATTTTACAAAAACAATTCAGTTTGGACATGAAATATATTATGTACAGTTTTCAGTAGAGCATGTGACAAAAACAACTTGCACTGTTTCATTTACTCTGTAGACTTCACTGGCTTCACAGCTTGTTTTGAATTAAGATTGTATAAATCTTTGTGACAGCAACATCGGATTTTGCTTGAACTGAAATGACTCAGTTGCATCTTGCATGGACCTGCTTGGAGACTCATGGATAACCCTAAGTTACATTGTAACTCAACAGGCTCCTCCATGAACTGTAGCTGGCCTGAAAGACATATTCATATTTAAGGTGAGGCCCTGAGGTGTATTTTTAAAGCAAGAGAGCAGGAAGAAAAGTGAGCAAATGAAACTTTTTCCATTACAGTGAATCTACAGGCAAGCTATGAGGCATGTAGAGGCAAGGTAGGATGCCAAACTTGATTGATCATGCACACGTCATTTTGTCTGCACGAAAAACTTATTTGCTTTTCTCCCTGTTGGCCGAGTTGATGTCTTTGCACTTTCTTAGCCCCCTATCCTACCGTGTGCCATTTGCATTGTTGTCATAAAAGTTCACTATGTTTAATGTTGCATCGTGTTATATAAAAGTCTCCTGTTAATTTGCCCAGCACACAAAAACAAATTCCTCCCAGATTGAAATAATTATCCAATTTTTTATTGTGGGATACCAGTTGCAGGATACTGCTTTATCTCTCACATAATAAAACAAGACAAAGGCCTGTTTTTTTTTGGGGGGGGGGGGGGGGTTTGTTGCCAAAAACGAAAACTGCAGTATATTATTACACTTTAGACATGTCATTATAAAGATACGTGCTTTCGTGTTTGACCAATGAGGAAATATACTGCCCCATGAGCTGCAAAAGATCAGAGTTAGCCATGTGTAAAACACATACTTGATACTTTCAAAGGGGATAAACAGGCAGCAGTTTCAAATGTTTTCATAAGGAGAGAAATGATTTGCTATTAGACAAATAGCTGGCACACAACAGTGAGTTAGAGCAGATCTGCTATGGGAGAGTTGTGGGAATAGACGAGCAGGTGGCTATCCAGGAAAAAATGTAATAGGTGCTGCGCTGGACTGCTCTCACACAATGCTATCACACGACACACATGTCTGATACCACAGGATGAAATACTACAGAGGAAAAGTGGAGAATTTAAAAAATGGACCATGGATAATATTTACAAACACAAAAAAAAGATCTAGAAAATAATGAAAAAAGTAAAGCATTATAATGCATGCGTGTCTGTCAGTTCACAACTTTGACCAAGACTGAAAACATCTCCACAACTATTAAATGGATAACAGTGTTATTGTGCAGACATTTGTGATCAGCCAGGTGACCGATTTTTTATCTGTTGCCAGATTGAAAAATGTGGTTTTGCATGAAATCTTTTGACAAGCATTACCTAATATGGTACATTGCCAAAAAGGACATAAGTCTTAAACTATCACCACCACCACCACCACCACCACCACATGTGTACATTGGTATTCCAAAATCTAAATAGTCCCATTTGTCTGACAGCTCATCATCATGAAAACGCCCATTGTTCTGAAAATATTTAATACATTCTCCAAATACAGTTATCTCCACTGAATTTGAAAGATTAAAGTCCTGCAATCATTAAGCCCCAACTCCTAATGTTCACATTGTCTTTGCCAATGATAAATCTTACCATCTATGTATATTTGACTGCTGGAGCAGTATCTTACCATTTACTAAGACAAAGAACATGGAAAACATTACATCTTCTTAACTCAAGTTTGTTACTGTCACTATGTGCATGGAAGCATATAGCTCAAGGCCTCACTGTGCAGCCTGATAGAGCTGCTGTGTCCAGCTGCAGAAATCCACAGCAGAACATACATAACATGATAGAGAAAAAAATCTTTGCAACATTTTAACATGCATTTTTTTCTCACCATGCTTTCCCAGAAGCTGAGTGATGAGGTGAGGGTAAAAGTGTAGACCCATTAGCAAATCAGCAGACTGGCTCTGTGGACTCTGAGGACCCAGCACTGAGAGTCCAGCTGAGGACTGCTGCTCCTGACACACAGATATTCCTCTCCAGTGCTGTAGCCAGGCCAAAGTTTAGACTAAATAGTCAGACCCTTAGCAACAAACTTGGGAGGTAAATCGTGGCGTTTTAAAATCAGTTGTCCAATAGTGCATAATTCATTTCAGAGGCTGCAAAAATGACATAGCTGTTCCAGTGACTGCTCTCCAAACTTGAATTCTGAAATGTGAGGCGAAGTGATGCACTAAATTTGATTTACTCATTTGTTCTGCTTTGAATCTGCTCTGAGGAGATCAAGTAAGGTTTAAGAATGATTTGAGTCTTGTATTGCACATAAGTAAATACAATCATCATAAAAACAGCTTCCGGTCCCTTTACAGCAACAGAAGAACTGTTCAATTTTATTATAAATGTGGAAAAACAGACACCTACACAAGCTATCATTCCCAGAAATACAATATTTTCATGCTTGAAATTAGCTTAGTAGGTGTAACCATAGCTAAGCATTGGAAGCTCAATGCTTTATTGATGGTGTCGGTAATTATGTAAATTCTAGAAAAATGTCCAGGTGCAGACCATGCTGTCCTCGTATACGGCTGCAGCCGTCATAGAAACATGGAAACCCCTCCAGGCCTAACGCCAGTCAACAGGAAGAGAGAGTTTCCCAGGATTCCTCATGCTCTCCAAACTGTCTGTGTGTGTGTGTTTAGTCTGGGTAATGTGTGGAGCGTGAAGTAGGAATCACTGATGACTCATTGGTGAAGTTTAGCAGTTACCTACGTTTGATTTGCGACAATTTATCCACTCTGAGCGTGTGACTCATCAAGGCCTGTGAACCGAGGGACTGCAGACACAACCTGGTCCTTTGGGGATGATTGATGATAAACACAGGAAGACCACCCTGGACAGACTGAGAAAATAGTGGGGAAGGATCACAGAGGTAAAGTAAAACAAAAGGAGGGAAGATTTTTCCTTGTCAGGTATAAATATGGCTGACAATAAAACTCAGAGACTGAAACTGCAGATTTATTTAATTTTTAAAATTGCCTGAATGTTGAGTATGAAAAGCAGCCACAAACACTGACTAATATAGTCTGTGAGTCATACAGTAGTTGTTTGTCTCTACCCTAAAATAACACAACCTTCACAACATCAGCACCCCAAGAGGCTGGCAAGAGTTTTACATGTTCTCATACCGAGGGTAAGGGTTAGGGAACGGTTGCTGTTGTAAACATTGCAGTATGGCTTCAGTTGCCACCAAACGACTTGCTTATGCTTAGGGGGAAAAGTACACAGGTAGGAATGGCAAAAGTAAAAATAAACTAAATAAAAAGACTTTTGGTTTCCCACAGGACATCTGTCTCCTGTCATTGACCTTGTTTGTTTGACCCATCCGCCACCCTTGACACCCACCCTATGTGGACTGAAACATTTTTGTTTTTACTTCATATCCTCCATAAAATCCCTTTCACTTTGGCGTCAATATAAGTGTCAGTTATTAAGATTACATTTTCTTCTCTGGGCATTGACTGTTTAAAGTCAAACTCCATAAACTGAACAAACAACTATAAAAAGGACTAAGGAAAAAAAGCCAAGATCCAAGCCCTGCACAAATCATATTGTGTTTCTCACATAGAAATGGTTCTGCCAGTGATGCATTCACTGCATGCCGAGAGAAACATGTTTAAATTTAGAAGGCAAAAGAGTTTAGAACCCCCAGAATTTCAGCTTTGTATGGATTCAGTAAAACCACTTTCATATGACCAGAAAACTGCAACAGCTTACCCAACCCTCCTTTTAAAAGACTCCAGAGTTGCCCAGAACTGTGAGCACCATGGGAAACTGTCTCACTCTGTGTCTTTACTCAGTCAGCATTTCCAGGATTGTGGAGAGGTAGAAAACATGCAGTAACCATGTTAAAGACTACTGTAGTGTGAGGAAGCGAGAAAGTACTGATGTGGGTCAAAATAAAAGGATACATTTACAGACTCTCACTTAACATTGAAAAGATTTAGCTTGCTTTAAACATTCCTCCTGTTCACACACACAGACACTAAAAAAATGTGCCCTCTCCATAAGTGATAGGAAACAAATGTACTGCCATTCCATCGACCAAACACATGCCGGCTTGTGGTTATAAGCTGTGCCCATATTATGAGGATAATAAAACAACAACATGGATGTTTCATAATCCAAACCATGAAGACAAACTTTATAACTCCTTTTAACCCTGTCAAAGGCAGCACACACAATACCAGATCCATTGGTTTCATCTGCCTTTTCACTTTTACACAATAAAAGCCCTTGAATAATAAGTGTTTACCAAATTCACTCAGAGCATTTTTCTCTAAAAGGAAACTCAGCAAAATAGCTTACAGTAGCTCAGGCTCCTCAACAGTTTACTGCTCTTGGATCTAAGAAGTTGGTCCTTCCTCTGTGTGAAGTGGCATTGCCTCCATTGATTCAAAATAATCACAGGCAATTTTTTTCTTTTTATTTTGAGGTTGTCAACACTTTGGCTAAACAAATCAAGTGGAAATATTTTAAAGGTTAGTCTTCTTACCATTAAAATTGGTCTTTAAGTTTTCTTGGATAGTCTTTCCATACAACAGTTGATGGAAGGATGGATACAATGGTCCGCACTAAAAGGACAAACAATTGTTTTCAAAATTAATCAATTAGCCAACAAGACAGTGATGATAAAATCCACCAGAAGTTGGAGTTTTATCTACAGAATTGCCTCATACGGTGTGCAGAAACGTGTTCAGTAGGGCTCAGTGAATGGTCAGTTCACCTTGTTTAGTACAGAGGGAGAAAAAGACCATGTTCATGTTCTGATGCACTAGTCTTTTATTGGCAGTGTTGGCTGTTTAATGAAAATTAAAAAACTCCTATGATAGCATGCTATACTTCAAAACATCAGCTAAGTCCTTGTTATGTTGTTACTTGATTGAGAGCCACCTAGCAGCAGAAATGACTTACTGTGTTTAAAACATGAATATCAAGTTTAATCATCTTGACAACTTGGCATAGTGCAGGAATATTGTAAAGTGTTATGATCTTTTTGTTTATCCCATGTAAATCAACATAAAAAAACAGGAAAAAAAGAGCTGTAACCTTCAGTAGATTGACAATAATTCCAGATTTGTCACCTGAAGGAACTAAAGAACAATGAGAGAGTGAAGATGACACAAAAGAATAAAAAAATATCAACAAAATTTAATTAGAAAAAACCCCGCTGACTTACTCTGCCACCCAGCGAATCATCAATAACACGACACAACAGAGAGTTTCAGCGGGGAAGGAGGAATTCTCTCTCCTAATAACCAGCAGATAAACAAAGCCGTGGTGGTAATTGGATGTTTATGACTGTGTGTCTGGCACTCAAGCTGCAAGTGTGAAATATGGAAGTGTGTTGTCTGTGTGTAGGTCGCTTCGTGTGTTTCTATTTTCTGCCTGCTCGTATTTAGGCGTCATTGTAACACCTTACAAGGCTGGTGGCAGTGTGTGTACTCGCTTTGCATGTTGGTGTGGCGTCGCACACACGCGGCAGCGATTTCCAGACTCATGGGCTGCATCACTGTCGGCCAGAACAGACACTTTACACAGCAGTAAACACATTGAGACCCAAGGTCAGCGGCTTGACGTCAGCCTGTGCTTCGCTTCTCCGCTGCTTGGAAACACAGGCGCACACACACATACACACACTTATACATAGTAATCTCATGTGCATACATGTGTTTGTACACCCTACTCTGTAAAGATGCTCGCTAATGCTCTCTCCCTGCCTGTGTTGTCCGTCTCACACAAACACATTATCCCCTGACCTTATACATGTGGTGAATGGCATTGTTCCGCCAGTTGTCAGTGGTTGACGTGAGCAAGCAGGTTGCCATAGAAATCAATAGACAGCTTTCATAGATTAAGCAGAGTAACAGGCCAGAAATCAAAGCCATGCATTACTGTGAAAAGGCAGTCAGTCAGAAAGAGGAGCTGATTCCAGTGATAGGAAATGGCTTTTGCTCTGACTGGATTGAGTTATATCAGGAGGATGCTACATTAATTTCAAGATTTATGGCAGGTTAATCATTTCATTATTACATGAGCCCAGATGCGTCACACTGAGCAGGCCTTTGTGCCTTTACATTGGCTGATCTATTTGGATTATTTACTCCTCTCCACTTTATATTCTTTCTATTTCCATTATATCAAAGCCATTTCAGATACCAGTTATGAATTTTATTTTTCCCCCATGTAGCCATTGTTTTTGTCTCAGTGCAAGGTACTCCATAGCTACTGGAGTAGTTGGTATTGTGGTTAAGGATAATCCCCATTATGATTTTGAGCTCCCATTGGAGGATTTATTCCATATGCACTCACCATCAACTTTATTACTCATTACTAATACTCGGTAGGACCCCTTCTGCCTTCAAAGACTACATCAGAGACATTAATCCATATTGAAATAATAGCATCACACAATGGCTGCATATTTGCTGGCTGCAAATAGACTAACTGTGAAGGTCATTTCAGTCCACGGACCTCTTGTGCCTTGGTAGCATGTAATGCTGTCAATGCTTCAATTACTTGAAGAAATATTCTGGAATATGTAAGACAGGACATGGAAATAAACATACACCTTAATTAAGTACACTTTTTCAACTTTTCAACAAGTACATCACATGGCAGTAGCTTAGTGCATTTAGGCATGTAGACGTAGTGAAGACAGCTTGCTGAAGTTCAAACTGAGCATGGGGAGAAAGGTGCGACTGAACGTGGCATGGTTGTCGGTGCCAAGTCGGCTGGTATTTCAGAAACTACTGGTCTGCTGGGATTTTCACACACAACCATCTCTAGGGTTTACAGAGAATGGTCAGAAAAGGAGAAAATAACCAGTGAGTGTCACTTCTCTGCCTGTTTAATGGCAGAGGTGTTGGGAGAATGGGCAGACTGGTTTGAGCAACAGAAAAACAACCTTAACTCAAATAACCACTCATTTCAACCAAGGTATGCAAAACAGCATCTCTCAATGTACAAGCCTTAGCTTAGAAAAGTAGATCGAGGGTGTACTAAAAGAATAGAAAAACATTGCCCGAGGTTTCTGTTGTGAAAACAGATGCTAGAGTCAGGATTAGGGATAAACACTTAGAGCATTACATGGCACCCATCTGGGCTCATGTAATAATGAAATGATTAACCTGCCATAAATCTTGAAATTAATACAGCATCCTCCTGATATAACTCAATCCAGTCAGAGCAAAAGCCATTTCCTATCACTGGAATCAGCTCCTCTTTCTGACTGACTGCCTTTTCACAGTAATGCATGGCTTTGATTTCTGGCCTGTTACTCTGTTTAATCTATGAAAGCTGTCTATTGATTTCTATGGCAACCTGCTTGCTCACGTCAACCACTGACAACAGGTGGAACAATGCCATTCACCACATGTATAATGTCAGGGGATAATGTGTACAAACACAAATATGCACATGAGATTAATATGTATGAGTGTGTGTATGTGTGTTAACTTTTACCACATATTCTGAACTTCAGCAGGTCTTCTGCATGCCTCGATGCACTGAGCTGCTGCCATGTGATTTGCTAATGATATTTGCTTCAAAGAGCAGTTGAACAAGTACCTAATCAAGGGATTTTTTAGTTTATTTCCAATTTCTCTCTTACATACTGCTATGTTACAGGTTATTTCTACAAATTATTCAATGTGTGAGCCAGTCACACCCAGTAGTCATTCAGTTGGATTGTGTGTGTTCATTTTCCACAGATTCTTGCAACACTTTTCTTTGTAAAAAAAAAAAAAAATGTAAAAGAATGTTGTCAAACGGACAGCTAGTGCGGTTTACAACATACCTCAATAAACACTGTCAATAGTGTTCAGCTGGCAGTAAACCTGTGAACAGTTTAGCTTTGTTCTAGCCCAGCTTCCTTATTGATCACGTGACTTTTGTCTTGCAGTTAAATATCAGTCATCTGTAACCTCAGACCTACTATTCTACTATTTTCCTTTTAACTATTTTTTTTTTTTTTTTTTTACAGAGGACCCATTCATTACATATTTGCCCCTAGTGCCCCGGCCGAGCAGTGGCGGTCCTAGAGATTTTGCCCTGGGGTGGCAGAGGGGGGGGCGATAGGTCCAGAGGGGGGGCGGAGATGCCTGGAGCAATTTATTCAGATGCCAAACTGGGGAGGCAAAATATATACCCGGGGTGGCAAATGCCCCCCCGTGCCACCCCCTAAAACCGCCCCTGTGGCCGAGCCCCTAGTGAGTGGATTAGATACAATCCACTGACCATTACCACCGATGACCTTAGATGTTACCAAATCAAACAGCACTAAACTCCAGAGGATTATAATTTAAAGGTAAGACACACTAAGCTCCGTGTAGACTTGAAAGGTGGCTTTAAAATGTGAATGTTAAAGAGCTTGGGCTGTGTCAGCTAGGATTCACGGCTACAATTCATGGTTACAATGGACTGACCCAGTTTCATGGTGATAAAAAGACATAATAACATCCATAGAAGTTTCTCAACCCTCCTTAAGCATAATACACTTCTCCACTGTCTGTCCACATGCTCAGTGCGTTCCAGGCCATCATTCACAGTCTCTATTTAAATCCTCATGGTAGTTCCTGATGTAATTCAAAGGTAAGGCAAAAAATAGAGAAACATCACTGGGTGGAAATGACCCAGCCAAAATGGTGGTAGTTCAAATTCAAATTCCCATGTTCACATCTTGGACCAAAACATCATCTCACACTGCATTATACAATGAGAAATTTCTCAACGCTAACTTTATTATGTAATGTGACCTGGTGAGGTTGGGCTAGACACTTCTGGCTCTGCAAACCATTTCAAATTTCTACACACTCCCATGGAACAATATCAAATATGTGCAAAATATCTGGGTCTACGCGTGGCTTTGTGTTGACGTGATGACAAAAGCACTTAGAAAAATATTTCTGTTCATAAAGGGATAATACAGATTTATTACATATCCATACTCAGCATAAAGGAGAAGCAGACAGTAGTTCAAACACAGAAGATAAGCTAAGTAGCTTACTGAAAGAGGCTGCAATGAAAGTAATAATAATAATAATAATAATAATAATAATAATAATGTATTGATTATGGCATTAAAGAAAGATGAGCAACTCTTGGTTCTGTGAGGTAAAATTCCTGTTTTTGTAAATGGAGTCTGCAGACTTGGTTAGAAGAGCATGGACTGGCCTCTGTTACTACCTGGGCATCAGACAGACAGGTGAAGGTTAAAGTGGTGAAAATATTAGAAATGTCGCATCTTCTAAACAGATATTGATATCTTTTTTTTTAAAAAAAGGGCGTTTTCTTAGTTGCTAAAATGTGACTTCTTGCAGCTTCCTACGTCAGTGGGAATTAGCTTTAATTCCCTGTTAGCACTCCGGTCTGCTTCACCCAAGCTGGGGCCTCCATCTACTGTAGGTAATACACTGACTATGGGGACACACCTCACACAACCCCACTAAAATAAAAAAAATATCCGAACAAACCCTTAGAGAGGTACACTGTGCATTTTATTTTGTTCACAAGTCCGTGATGACAACCGTTTTAACTTTTTTTAGGCACTTTACATCAGCTAATTCAGAACTGGAAATTCACTCCATGTCCAACATTACATGCTCCCATACCCGTTTACATATGTATATCCATGGATTCACATCCAAAATACTGCCTTCACAGAAGCTACTTCAGAACGTGCAGAGTTTTGTTGCAGATGTTTTCTTTCATTATGGACAAACACATCATCTCCAATAAGTCCTGTTGAAGAAAAGAACCCCGTCACTGCCTGGAAACACTATAAAGTTACAGTGATAATGAACATTAGTGAAAGCTGTAATTGTTTCCTATCATCTGGCTTTCCCTCGTCATCATCTGCTCACCAGGTCAAATAGCAAACAGCAGCCTCTTCATTTAAACAATATTTCAGTGTAGTTAAAAATGTTTTGTGACTGCAAGGTTGAGCCAGACTATTTAGTGGTATTTACTCGGTTAATTAAACAAGGTTTAGGGTTGCAGGCTTGCTGTGCATATTAATCATTTCAATCAGACTCCGCTGGATTCAAAGTGAATGATCTGAGCAGCGCAATCAGTGATTTATCTGCAGTACTGGAAATGTTCCTCTTTTTTCTTTTAGGTCTGCTGTTTGTTCTTCTTACCATTTGGCTGATATGGTGTGGAAAAAATGCAAATTGGAAATAAGCAAAAATAGAATTTGTAGTGGCAAAGAACATCATCTATGTCCAGAGCAATAATTGGCAGGGACAGTTCAAAGCAAATGTGCTTGCTGACAAACTTGTTTCTTTACTGGCTCTCCAAGAGACATGGGAACCAGATGAGTGGCTGTGCTGCAGCCATTTAATCCCAGAATTCATCTGTGTGGCATCCATGCCCACTCATTCACCCCTGCTCGCTGCTCTATATTTAAAAACTCAGATGAGCATGCAGCACACATTGAGGCAGTGAAACACAGGCTTTATGGTCATGTTGTGGAGATTGTAGTGCAGATTTTTCTATTACAGTATCAGATATGCTCATCATCTCTCCTCTAATCAGAGTGTGTATCTTTTGCTTTCACAATCTGCCATGCAAGCCTTTGTTGAGTGAGATTGTGATCTCCACGGCTCATTGGTGTTACTTTTATATCCTCTCTGAGAATATTGATGAAATCTGGCAGCATACGACCCACCAAGACACAAACATTTCTTCCAACGAGCTTTACCAAATAAAACAGTTATAAACAAGACCCTGGCTCTCCTACCATTCCAGCATCCCAAAGCAAAACAAGATGCTGAGGCTGCTGAAACACTTCCCAGATGTTTGTCATGAAGTGTAAGAGACAGGCTATATGGCATGATCGCTGTGCTGCTGAGGACGAGGACTATTAAAACTTGTATGTAAGACTCATTGGCTTCTGATGACTCATGACTTTGAATGTCTCGTGTACTAAACAAAATAATTACATACTAATCATGGCATCTGTTGGGTTCCACTGATGTGAGTTCATGCGTGGCCTATGTGCCCTGACACATGCTTAATGACTTAGCCATTACAAATAATTTCCATGTGAACACAATTTTCACTTAGGCAATACTTTCTCATATTCTTATATTTGTGTTTGTACATTTTGGGAGGGCAATAGTTCATGCATTATTTTGCACTTTTATAGCTGCAAAACAGAAACTGGTGTTCAACAGCAACAGATGGACTTTTTTTTTTCTGTCTCTCTGTCTTGCAAAACTGCATCCAGGAACCTAGCTGGAGCGCTGGGAGTCATACTGGTTTCCAGTCTAAATCCCTTCAAGTACCTCTAATGATTTCTGTCTGACAGGATGTTCTGCACACCATGTAACTCTGTCCCAGGTAGGGAATGTTCAGACTGTCATTCTCTCATGGCCATTTGCTGATGATCAACAGGGTCTGCGGACGTCACAGGGTATCTGCAAGACCTTGAGAAACCAATATTTTACAATACTGGCCTCACTGGCTGTGCGGGGAAGAAACCAAATCCTGTGAGACAAATTAATATTAAGGCACACATGGGTGTGAGGACAGCTGCTGAAAAGCCGCTTTGACTTTCAGGCCTGCCAAAGAAAACAAAACAACACAATGCAGTGTCCCATATGCAAGAAAAGGGGAGAGCAGAGTCAGATGTTGCTCTTAAGAGGTTTTATGAAATATGATCAGCTAACTATCATCTCATTTTCTATCAATACCATGTGGCCGAGGAAATAAAAACCATAATGTTAATTTCCTCAAGCTGCTCAAGCTGTGGTTGAAGTTACTTAACTCATAGTTTAAGAAAGTGAATCCCAACCTTTTATTGTCTCATGTACATCCTTCATTAACATCACCTGGCATGTGTTCTTTACAGATTTAAAAGTGAAGATTATATATATATTTTTTTTTAAATTGACTCTTCAACTATTTACTATTTCAACCAGTCATTTCTTTGTTTTAGCTGTTTTACCCTTATGATCTACTTGTTAAACTGAGTATCAATTTAAAATGTATGCATTTATTTTAACAAACTATGTGGAAGCCGGCCTGAATGTATATATGTATATATA
>JAOWBC010001592.1:5060814-5075047 GCA_028566105.1 Hypoplectrus providencianus
ACAAGGTCAACAATATAAATACACATACATTCGCTTTTTTGTAACCATTAAAGTTATTGCTGCATGGGCCCAGAGGTTGCCACTTCCTCTATTGAAACATATCTGTCTATTGCTAAGCTCTGTAGGAAACAAACAAAACAAGTTATTAAAGGGGTCCTACAAGTAGTCAGAACTTGCAAAAAAGGCAAGTAGTTTCTTGTAGTGGACTTAAAAAATAAAAATAGATCATTATTTCTTTTTCTTTGTTCAACTACCTCCTGGAACAACTACAGAAGTTCTGTCTGGGACACAACTTCCCCTGGGGGCAAGACAAAAATCTTAAATAGCTCAATGGCCAAAATTATGCCATAATTTGAAGTATATCCTACTCCAAGCACACAGTAGCCTGCACTCTTTAATGCTTGACTCTGAGCCAAGATTTTCACATCCAAAGGAGGGAGGCTTGCCCTGAGCCATGAGGTCCATCTTGGGGTTTCACGTTAACTATGCAGGAAACACTCAGTGCCAAGGTCTACAATATATTTACCTAAGGTTAATTACAAATATAATTCTTCTTATGTGGACATATGGAAATTCTTCTGACAATGTACATATACAGACAGAAGAGCAGGTGCGTGTTAACTCACAGACACTCGTGTACACACTTGCTTGCTGATAAACTAACATTTTGGTCTAAGAGAAACAGTTGGTTCTCTGTATTTAGGTGTGGGGTTAACAGATTGCTCCTTGTGGACCTGCACATCAAACATTCCCATAAAGGCAGAATCTGGGGAATGCTCCATGGAACATGCACGATTCCAAGTGTGTTCGAGCCTGCCTGCGGTGGGGAGAGGATGACAGGATGCGGGCTTAGTGGGGCTGGCTCGAGGCTGAGGTTCACTGTAAAGTTTATACAAATGTGTGAGCATGTGTGTGTATGTGGGAGTGTTGCAAGGTGTGGGACACTAATATGTACCTTCGCTCTGTGTGCATGCTTTAGAGGCATCTTGTGAAGCAGGCTGAAAGCATCTTTGACATAATTACACAGTCTGTCAAGGCTTAAGAGGAGGTTCCCTATGAAACAAGGACTGGCAGGTCAGTGTGAAGAGTGGAAACCAGACTGCCAAAAATGGGAAGTTGTTGACTAAACATCTGTGAGCGTGAGTGTCTGTGTGTGTGCTGGCACGTCTGCATGGGAAGTGTCTTTTACAGCAAGCAGGCAGTGGTTCATCAGCGGGGTGCGTGGATAATGATTGATGACCTGATGGAAACTGTTGCAAATTTAGGTGCAAAGTTTGAACACATGTCCTGCTGTATTTCAGCTGTCAGGGCTTTTCTGCCTTTGTCCTTCCATAATATATGAAAAAAAACTGCATATGTTTTACATGGGACCCTAAAAAAGACTCCCTTTGAGTCATTTGCTCTCATTTTGTGTTTGCATAAAGAGGAAAAACACAAGCAGTGGTTATGACAAAGTGGTGGTTATTTTGTAAGAGCAGCCACTCTTTGAAAAGAATCATATTAACTTATTTAAAAAATAAGAATCTCAGAATCCCAGAAATGTGAAACCACCTCTCTAGTGACAAACTCACAGCCCCCATGGGATGTTTGCTGTCCCCATAATATTAAGAACCATGTTTGAAATAATATATTACATTAATATATTAATGTATGTACCTTAGCAATATATGAATCTTTATGTTCATCTACTGATAACTCTGTACATAAAAATGCATTTAAAATAATTAATTGTAAAAAAAAAAAAAAAAGTAATGAAACATTTTATTAGTATGTTTTAATTAACACGATTTTATTTTTCTACCATTTCACCTGTTTTTGTTGGCCAATGAATGACAATAGTCACTTTGGGCTATTATTTTATGCATGTCATGAGAGAACAGTCAGACTCAGTGTCAGACTAAGCACACACCTGCAGAGAAGCTGCCTTTGGGGATGGGCAAACAAATTACTTTATTTCTCAAATACTACTCTGTGAGCTTGGGCAACAGTCCATGAGCCCTGAGGTAACGTTAAATGAGCTGTCAGCTGAGTGCAGAATCGGAGTTGATCCTGCAGTTCAACAGGGCTGATCAGGGCACTGATACTGTCCGGCTTGCAAAAAGCATCCATTGTAGTTGAAACATGCAGGCGTTTCTGAGGACATTTACAAGTTTAATGCAAATTTGAAGCGTGTAAAAAATTAAAGTTTCCTTAAAGACATGCCACAACATGTTCTTTGAAGGAGTGATGACTTTTGTTTAAACATTCTGTCAACAAAACATCACATTGCATTAGAACCAGCAGCGTTCTGATGGCTCTCTGCATGACTATGTCATGAATATCCCTTCATCTACTGCCAAACTGAGGGGGCAACTGAATAGTTGTTTCCTTTTTGAAAGATCTTTACCACATTGCTGTGAGGTTCAAGAAAGTTGTGGTTTTATGCTCTGTTGGTGTGTTCTTGATTGGGCTTTCATTGTGCATCAGGATATGGAAAACAGCATCAATGTTTCATTTCAACCGCAGCTTTGTAAGCGAGGCCTTGGCACTGGCCGCAACAGATTGTGTGCAAACATGTCATGTGAGAACGATCCCAACATGCCCAGAGGCTCTTAGATTTGGGTTTGCATCAAGCCATTTATTTCCATGCAGATTGGATACACAGATGCCCCAGAGCAGACTAGAGATTGTAAATCTCTGCTGAACTGATAATATGATAAGGATAGCAGAGATTGAATTTAAGAATTATGGTGTATTAGTGTAAGTATGTATGAGGTGGTCTGGATCACATGCACTGAAACAGAGAAAATCCTTTTTCATATGGCTTTCGGTTAACATTGCACACTACTATTTCTATATGCTAGAAGGACACACACATATGCAAATTACACAGAAATGGCCAAAAACCTGTTTATGCATAAATTCACGGATGAAACAATAGATAGAGATCCATTCCACATCCAAAACACATCCAAAACACATCCTGCCACAAGTCTAATTCCACATCCTCTTCATTATCATCATGAGTAAGCACTCAGGAGATAAATATCAGTGGCGTGTGGTCCATTAATGGTGCCGGGGTGACGACCCCTCTGCAATTCCAATTGTGAAATCCGTATTTTAATTAAAACTAATGATAAAAGTGCTGTCTGTGAATGTTATCTGTGTGCTGTAGGGCCTTCTTTGTTTAGATATTTCGATTGGCCTCTGATTGGTTGACACAGCATGCTAAAAGTACCTGGCTCCAACAATACACTTAACAGGAAATTGCAAATGCAGCAGTCTGTGGTGGTAAGTTGCAGTGACCAATATCGATTGACTTGTTTCCAGGACAATGTTTAAAAAAAAAAAAAAAAACCAATTTCAATTTATAGTAAATATATCTAACTGCAAGCTACTCTCACGACTTTGACTCCTGACTCCTGACTATTACATAACACCTTATTGATATGAACATATTTTCATCCTCATTATATTATGCAACATCCTGACCTTTTAAAATTGTTTTAGGGAACACTACAGGAACTTTTAAGAATTTAAAAATCAGATATTTCCCTGAGCAGATGGTGGAGACCAGAAAACATAGCAAAAAGGCAGTAAAATATTTGAAATAGGGCTTGCTAATGCAAAATTTTGTCTGTTCTCCATGTTCATAGGCAACAAAAAACTCTTTAAACAAAGGAACAAAGACAAACAAGCCTCTAAAGTCACATTTTTCTTTCATGTAATTGAAAAAAAAGGATATACCCCGATGACAGGCTATTGCTTGAGATGAGTCAGAATTTAATTGCTTACTAAATGCAAATAAACCACCGCTTTGCTGAGCTGTAACAGTCGGACCATTTTCATTATTAACGTAGATGCCTAATAGCAGAGTGTGTGTGGAAGCTTTTTAATCAGCTGAGCAAAGGACGTAGTCATCAGTGGAGGAACGTTTGGCATTTGGATGGAGAGCTGAGAATACTGTAATTATCCAGATACAGCTGACTCTCACAGACACTGCCTGATGCAGCTCCTTCATAAACACACATACACATATAGAGCTTCCATGCTTAATACATTTATATCTTTGCTATACATTGCAAGATAAAGATATTAATAATAACATACAGGCTATTTCACTTATTTAACCCTCATTTGCTTACATTAGGGGGACAGAATATTACAAACACCTGCTTTATTATGCTTTCAAACATTATATTTAAGACTATCTTTGTGTGAAAGACAGAAAATGAATATCTGAAGTAATAATGAATGCACATATAGTATGCTCCTTATTTGTAAAACAGCTACTTCAGCTTTGGACATGTTGCAACATGTCTCTGTAGTGTTAGCCAACATTACAGATCACTGAAAGGACACAAGTAGCAGATTTATGTAAATGTACACAAAGTTCAAGTGGAAATCATAGAGGCAGCCAACAAAAAAGCTAGTACTCTTCATGTTTGTCAGCATTTAAGCTGCTTATTTGTAGCTAAATGTTAACGGTGAGTAGTATTTTAATAAAACTATAAAGTAAGTCAAGAGAGCAGACGAAGAGTTTTTAGTTGTAAGGTTCAGCATGCCTGATTAAAAAGGTTAAAAACGTGAACTCGTCCATGTGCTTGTCTTATTGCCCACAAACGAAGGTAATGACTTAATGCCTTTGATGTTTCTAAGGGCTTCTGTGGGCATTCACACCTGTCTGTAAGACTGATGGTGACAGGTGATATAGTGGTACTCTCATAAGTGACATTTGTGAGATTTTACTAACACATTAATGGATGTGATAGTGGAGTAGTTATGTCAAAGGCGTCTATGTATTGTGTTGCAAGGATGTGTACTGATATTAGTGTGGCTAAGTATGTCAGTAGCTTAGGTTTACAAATACAACTGAAATAAGGACCCATTCTCTTTACTTAGAGGTTGTTGCTGAGAATATTAACCTTCTTCCCGGTGGGGATTACTTGCTCATTGAGGTGCACAGAGATCAACAAACGACAGAGAATAAAGTTGGACTCTACAATTTTGAAACAAGGATTTCTATTTCAGCAGTTTCAGTTCCTCCATCTTCACGTCTATTCCTCACATCCTTCTGTCAGGACTTTGAGGTGAGAAGCAAGGAGAGAGGAGAAGCACCCATGGACTGGAGGCAGGACCGACATGCTGCATTCAGGTTAGCTAACTGCACCTAACACAGACTAATTCTTATATATACAAGATACTTACAACTTACAATTTACTAAAAATACACAAAAAGACACGTACATGACATAAAACTGATGGAAAAAGCACAAACCCACAGACAATCTCTGGTCTGCCGTTTTAAACAATTGTCTGTCACTCCGACTTACACTCGAAACATCATTATTGAACTCAAATGCACTTGACAGCTCTGATGTTCACAATTGTCCTCCACGCTTGATTGCCATTAAGGAAGCTCTCGCCCATATCCAAAATCTTATCAGAATGTTTTAATATCTTTTCAGAGAATAGATAATATATCTGCTATTAAAACATGAGCCAACATAGAAGCAGAATTATTCTCTCCCAGCCTATAAAATAAGTAAGATTGATGAGGCGTTTGATCTGCCAGAAAGAAGCTGGCTTCTCCCACACTCTTTCTGTATTTCTCTGAAGACGACTTCAGCTGACACTGACTCATAAGGTGGCGGCCTGCACCAGCTGAATGCATGACCGGTTTGTCTTGGAGCAATTGTTTATATTCTACATTAGAGCACACTGACAGAAATACAATACATCGCCAACGGTGACAACTTTACTGTCCACTTATTCAAACACACAGCAGGACTCAGGGTGAGGACGGATGAGGAGCAAGAGGAGAAGTTTGTAGAAATACAGAGGAACTTACAGTATTGTGATGATGAGAAACCTGAAAATGTCTTTCAGTAGGTCAAAAAAGTGAAACAAAACAGTCCATTCATATGTGTTGATTTCAATCCACGGTTATGTAAATAGCTATGTGTGCTTTACTGGTAGTGTTTGAAGAAGTTTACTGACTGAGGCTGATACTCATTAGTGTTTGCATGAGACACACCAGGCTTTCTATTCCATCTTCCATATCCCATTAAAACACGTTTGCATAATTGATAAAAGACACTAGGGAGAAAATTATGTTTTATGTATAAATAAATAGCTCCATTAATCGTGGGTAACAAACCTTGTCCCATGTAAAACCAAGATGAACGTGATAAAATTAATAAAAATCAATAAACCTGTGTAATTATGCATGTAACAAACAGAAAGTGACACACCCACCCCATCTATGACTTGTCAAGAACTGAAACACATGGTTCTGTGTGCATCAGTAACACATGTGGGAGCCATAAATCCTCAGCATCTGAGGAGCTGGGACGTAAAGAGTGCAGAGGTATTTTTTTTTCTAGACCTTGGGCAGAATAAGTCTAAGATATTTTCCCAACATTACAAAGATCCACTGCTTTTGGATGTCAAAAGAGTCCAACAAGGATACTCAAAAATTACCCAGCATCAAAGTTTCTTACTAAGTTTAAGGGTTATATTAGTTTTTTACCATGAAGCAACAAAAATCAATCAGGAGTGCCCCAGGGAAGGTCTACTGATGTGCTCAGGTCTACCAGTTTTATTCTCTTTTCCATTCTTTTCTTGATAATCCATCATCTTAAGACCACTAACAAGCTTGTTAGTTGTGATTAATTGTGGTAAAAGTTTTTCTTTAACCTAAAGATAACTGATACATGGAATAATTAGTATTCATAGTCATGATTTTACTCCACAAAACATACTCAAACAACACTAATGTATGTACCTGACCAAATAATATCAATATATCTGTGGGTATTATCGTAATATATGGTGCATATCATCATTTGATTGTTTTTTGTGAGTGGCCATATGCTTCATCACATAAAAAAATGTGATCAGACGCCCTACATTGAGGTGCTTGGCCTCAGCTATCTAATTATATGACTAGCTCATCTCATGGCTGCAACTTTGATGCTTTGGAGTGCCTAATATAGAAACTATTTGACCGGAGACCTCATTTTAATCTTGAATTTAAAAAAAGAATACATGTTTAATTATAGAACTTCTATTAGAATTCCAATGCTTTACGATGCATGATGATATTACCGGTCTGGAATTCCTACAGCTGTACCTCTAACTCCCTGCATGTCTGAGTAAGTGAGTGTATAAGGCCAGCTTTACCCCACACTGAAACGGTTTCAGTATTTTGAGTGACTGCCAGATTATAAAATATGGAACATATGGTTCATCTCCTCAAGTTGCCTCAGCTAACTTGAGTTTTCAAGTCCTACAGGTATATGTATAATAATGATTAATACAATTCTGAGATGATTCAGCTTCAGTCTGATGTTTAGGTTGGATCATTACAAATCCACTGTGTTTTTCTGACTGGGGATTGTAGCGTTTTGAGATCTGGATCCTTACAGATCATGGATAATACTTGGAAAGATAGAAACACATTTAATTACATGTCTGTAGTGTATTTTTTTAACGCTTCATGGTTTATGGTCTTGAAACGCACTGCGTCCGGAAGCCATAAACATTGCTTGGGTGAGAATAAAGATCTGCATTTTGAATCAAACCACATTTCTTTTATGTTTTGAGTAGAAAAAGAATGTGGTCCATATGGTGAAAAGTCCATTCTGCATTTAATTAAATCATGTTTGTGAGACGTTCAAGATACACAAACACATGGTGGGATTGTTTCTGTCATGTGTTACAGTGACTGAGGAGACTAATCTGCTGTTGATAAACGATGCCAATACATACAGATTTTGATAACAAAACTGTTGTCTCCTTTTCACCATATCCTGCTGTCTGCTTTGTTGTTCAGTTCTGTCCATTCTTTCGATTGTACGCCCTCCAACAGCTGCTCCTCTGAGCTTGATTATCACTTTGGAGACTGGAGACAGATGGATGGATGAGGTATTTTATTGTCAAATTGCGAGCGGTGCAACTGCTGTCGACTTTTCACGACTCTGGCTTCAATGGGGGACACACACCGGTCAGCATCTAACCAGAACAAGCTGTTTTCCATTGCCTCTGCTCAGGCCAGCACATCATTATTTTGTTTGGATGCAGGCCCTGTCACATGTGTGTCACACTCTCTGGATGTTTCATCTACACTGTCCCCTCTGGTGCACTTTCTGCCACTGCCCAGAGAGTTCGTTATTTGTGATTAAAGCAACAGAAGCTGTAGCTGCACAATTATTTTTATGCTACACTGATTCAGTGGTCAAGTTACGGTACTTTAAAGGCTAATCAGTTATTTTACTAAGTTAGCCGCCAAAAATAGTAACTAGTTACTTTACTAAGTAATGAATAAAATAAGTAAAATTGTAAAATTCTTTCTAAATATGCCATTTGGTGTATTGTCACTTCTTATGTAAAGTCATACCCACTAAGAGACACTCAAAAGCAACATCTTTAATTTATAATATTCATACAAACCACGATGACAATACAAACATGTTTCTTAACTGCTACAGTGTAAAGTGCACATCTTTATGTACAGGTGAATATCTGCTTTACCTACACCCACACTACTTTTTATTAAAGTTCTGATAGTGACTTAATTTCTAATCTCATCTATTATACAACTTCTGTTGGCTATTTAGCTCAGCAGCTAGCAATAGTTTCTCTTGCCTGCTCAAATATACACCTACTCCCCAGCTTCCTTTACTGGTAATGGTACATGTTATGACATTATTTTGGAAGGCTTACTGAACTTGAAGTGCGAGTGCTAATAGCCAATGCGAGACGAAGTGTGGCAGCTGGGTGGCTGTCTGACGGAAGCATAGTCCCAGTATTGGCTCCCTTTGCAGAGAGAGAAGTACCATAGTTCATGCGCGACACTATACAAATTAAGGGTTGAAAATAATGAAAACGGCCTAAATATAGTCATGACTAATTAATTACTTGATAGGGAGAAGTATGTCATTATGATACTCAATGTAAATTCGGTGGGTGGGTACAAACTGCCACAAGAAATGGCATTCTGATTTATTTTGATCTTTGGCTGATGTTGTTGAGCCATGGTTGCATGTTTTTGATAATAGCGAGGCAGTGTGTAAGCTTTAGGTCCGGCCATGTGTACAGTCAGCATGGCAGAAGAAAATATATAGGCAGCAAACTGGTGTTCTTGCAAAAAAATAAAAAAAATATTATAATATTAGCTGACCTGCTATGTCTTTCATTAATGCACTTTTACTGTGGCACTGTAAGAAGAGTTGTCAAGTGTTTTTTTTTATAAATAAAAATAATTGCAAATACAGCTGTTCATACAAAATTTAATTTTGAATGGATTTTGTTGACCTATTTTTCTTTCCTTTTACATCATTGGCTATGTAGGGTTAATAACTGTAATATTATAACAATGAGGAAACATAGGTAACTTTGTTTAATCCAAAAACATTAATTGAAATATTGACGTAAAATCATGTCACATTTGCTCTCTGGGCAAAAAGTTACAAAAGCATCAAATGCTGCACTTACAAAAATACAGTGAGATGAGATAAAGCATGAGAAGCCAAGTTTAAAAGTTGTGTCAAATCCTGCACTGTGCGCCTTTAAGAGTTCCTATTTCACATACAGAGTGAAAGGGTCAGTAAGGTTTATTTGGGGGATCAGCCCCACCTAACATGTTAAAATTGTGTTCAAACTTGATTTCTCCCCCCCTACAGCAAATACCTATTTTAATTAAATGAACAGGGGCTCTGTGATATTTGAGGCCCAATCTGGCCAACATCACCCAGGTGCTTTGCTGACTCCAGCAGTAGATCTTAAAGGCCTGTGTCACCTGACATCAGACTGAAGAGTCTGAGTAGTCAGAACTCATATCATCACACTGTGGGAGAATCACTATTCACTCAACATAAAATGTCAGCATCAAAGAGCAGATTGGTATGTAAGAAATACTGTTTTACCTTGAAGGCATACGGATTGCATATTTGCTCTCTGTCAGGAACCCTTTTTTCCTTCAGAACAGGGTGAAGTGGTTACAACAACAGAGGGGTGTATGGATTAGAGAACTGTTTCATGTTGCTCAGAGTATGAGATCCATGTGGACAAAACCAAGACCATGTAAAAGCATATGGATCATGTGGTTGTATGTTTCCTCGGTCAGACAATGTGCTTACTTCATGTTTTCTTCAAAGAAATAATCCAGTATAATGCTATTATATTTATGGTTAGCAATAATATATGGAATGAGAGACTAAGAGGAAATAAAAAGATCAATCAGACGTTATGTATGATAACAATCTGTTATCCTCTTCATCTTAAAAGTGAAATTAATGAACGAACAAAAGGTTACAGGATCAATTTGCCAGACACACATTTTAACGTCCAAATCATTTAATCTTAATCATCACCAGGATAAGGGACAATCCTCCATTCTGCTCTCAGCACGACAGCATCTGATTATTTGAATTCAGAGTGTCACAGAGGGGCTAAATGTCCCCTTTCCTGTGAGTCACATCGTCACAAATTCATGACGTTGAGTCAGTAAACACTAGAGCACTGCCGGGCACATAAGATGTCACTCAGAGAGTCAAAGATCAGGAGAGGAGAATTAATACGCACTGGCTTTTATCAGAAACATGCAACCCATGGCTCGACAACGTCAGCCGGAGATCAGCCCTTCTGACGTCTGTTTACGGGCATGAATCACAGCACAGTGGCTAATGATACATGAGAATGTGTGCCCTCTGGAGAGCCTTAAGTCCTCTTGACCTCTGGGTACAGACGAGAACAGATCAATCATCTCAATGTGTATGTGTAAGAGCCAAAGCTTTAGGGGTTTTGGGGGTAATTAGGATGCAATAAGCAAAACAGTCAGGAGATGCCACAGGGAACAGGCTACCTGAGTGCCGATATTGTTACTATCTACTCAGAGACATTTTTTTTCCTGGTACATCATTTCTCTCCAAGCTATGTACCACAAGCTCCACCAATCAGATGCCTCAGGCTAAAGGTTAAAGGACACAGGGAGTGGGTGGTTCCTGGAAGATCCTTACTAAGAGTGTGGGAGCCACACAGAAAAGAAGGTCTGCCTGGGAAGCTGAGTTAATGGCAAAAAATGTTCCTAGGAATTGATTGTACATTTTTTCTCCCTTTTAAGCCAAACTTTTGATCAGCACTGGGTGTACATCTTCACTACCCTTAAAAGCAGTTGACTCTTCCAAGCTCAGGTTTTATTTACTCTGGCAGATGCATCAGTCTAATAATGTGACTGTCGTCAGTGCAACTCACAAAGGTCAGATCAAACTGGCAAACTTTGCTGATCAAATACAAATCAAGCCTGTTTTTCTTAAATTTTTTCATAAGCAAATATTAAAGTTCAGTTCAGCTGTAATTTAAGAAGTTTTGTGACCAGGCCATGATTGTTGTGTAACTCAGGCCTACGTCACATGCTTCTCTTCAGAGACATACATTTTTTATTTTTTATTTTTTTTAAAGTGCTGAATTTGGAATGTTTTTACTTTCAAGTCTTGTAAAGCACCATGGACAAATATAAGCAACTCATACCATCTATTGCAAATGCATTTGTCCTTAAAATCCTACTAGGAGTTTGGAGTACATTTGAGGCCAAGCAAATTGTCATTGCCTTCCACACACTGTCCGTCTGTAGCGTCTGCAGTGCAACATTTTGGTCAGAATCCATGGAAAACATCAATTGTAATTAGGGGTTACATCAGCATGGGGTGGATGTCGTTTTCCTTCACATGGGAACCCAATTTATGGTTGAATTCTGAGGTTGAAATCATAGAGAAAGTGAAGGCGCAGCTGTCAGTCTGCTTCAGACGGGACGACACGGACGGAATGAGGAACACACAGGGTGCTACGGCATTTGAGGTTTCATTTTAACGTTGCCTTGTGCTGCTGCCGGCATCCTTGATCATACCCCGGAGGGTGAAGGTCCATTTTGAACACTGTGTGTGGGAACAGCTACTGTAGGCAGGTCAGTTTGAAGCAGGTTATTATGATGAAAAGGAGGCTTTCTTCTTGTTTGGACCTGTATGCCTCATAACATAAGTACAATATACAGAGGATGTAGCTCATAGTTATGCATATAGCACAATGCAGAACAGGAAAGGGAGCTATACACAGATTCAAATGATATAAACTTGGGGATTTTGGGAATGTGGTTAAATGATAGGGTGGACTTCAGTACAGAGATGGGAAAATGACACGCAAACCTCTCATGATATAACGCGAAAAACTTTTTCCACTCATGCAATCATCATGAAAAACCGATTAGCCAAAATACAACACACGGACATATCTTTTCTACCTCTATGAGGGAAAATAACAGGCCATGGGAAGCTGTGTGGAGGTCAATGACAACACCAGTGCCACTACTATTATGACTGACCTGAGTAAATATTATACATGGTAAAAATGGGAATTAAGGATGAAAGGAGGATAAAAAAATAAAAATAAAACACCAAACAGATGTGTAATTATATCAATGCCATGCCCACTGAAGCCATACCGTCTAGTTCTCCTGAGGTCACATAAGGCGTACTGGTACTGTAGTACTGGCACAGCATGGTACTATTCAAGGTCTCATAAACACTCAATAATTTAACAGGGAACAGCAATCCACAGAGTCCACTGTGGTAGTAATGTCTGGTGTTCATCTCCGAAAAATAATGAATGAACAACCAGGGGCTAGAGCACAACTTCCAGTACAATAACAGCTAAATGATATACCGTCTTCATATCTTCCTTCATTGATCTCAAGGCAAAACGCTTCCTGTGGGAGGTAAAGGAAGAAGGCGATGGCGTGTCTCACAGGCTGTCTGGTGAGTAATAGGAATGAATGATACACAGTGAGTCAGGATACCTGCAGCAGCTGTATTAGCCTCTTCTTCGTTTGAGTTAATTCCCTTACATACCATCAGGGTTAAAAAAAAAAAAAAAAAGGTTCAATTTTAAAAACATGGTCGCCATGAGATACTGCCGTCACGGGAGACTGATTTTGACAGGGGTGCCAATTTAGAACGCAATGATGTTAATCTGATAATAATGAATCACGCTGCAATTTGGCTGAAGTGGCTCCAAAGCGAGGCCATTTATAAGTCAGGGATTTGGCATGTGTGGTTTCAAACTTTCCTCTCTCGCTGTCTTTAATTTGTGACCTCACAGGTTAATCATCCTGCCAAGATTTAATGTTAAATTGTAGGTTTTTTGGAGAGTTTGTCTTCAGCTGATGCTCCTCTGCTCCTCCAGCTGGAGGGATGGGTAAACAGAGCTAAATCTTAGCTACAGATTTTCACGTACCTACAGCTCTGAATTATTTCTTGGATGTTACCTGCACTCTTAATCAGTTCTGCTGCTTGGCATGCAGATTGCTGGAATGCGATGAGAATCAATTAAGGGAAACTTGGAGAGTGTTCTGCAAGGGAGGCACCCACAAATCTATGGTACAGTCAAGGAAAAAAAACAAAACAAAAAGCATGTTGGAAAAAAAGAGCTTCACATTATCCTCTCAGCTGGTAGTAAAGAAAGAGTTTTTATTATCATTCTTTCCCTGCTTTAATGAAAAAAGAATTTCAGGGTATCAGGTTATGTGAAGAGGCTCTAGATTACTGCTGGGAAAGTAGTGTTGTCACCACAAAATCAAGCTTTCAATCACACTGCACATTTGTTTGAGTGTGTGTGGTCCATGTGGACACAGAAAGAAATTTGTGTGTTTAAGAGAGTTGTCAAAAGTGTTTCCTGAAGTAAATATAGGCAGATATGAACAGTTTAAAAGCTGGCAATCATATTTAGGATGAAAAGAAACCAGCAGGATACTTATAAAATCTCCTTTGATCAAATAACTTCATTGAAATCCTGTAAACTATAAGAGGAAGTCTGAGGAATTCTGACAAGAAAAGGGAGAGAGTAAGGAGTATTTAGACAGATAGACAAAGCACATGGTTATAAATGCAAAGTGGCTCAGTGTATTTAGTCATGTGTCAAACAGGGTATGTGAAGATGAGAAACAGCCTTCAGTGCAAGTTACCCTGGTGAATGGGCGGATAAATACAAACACAAAGACAACATGAATAAATCGAAAGCTGGACAGAGGGGACTAGTGGGAGTTACAAAAAGACACAAATCAATAGCTTTAATTCATGACAATGAAAATAGGCAAGTATATATATATATTTTTTTTTTTTTTTTTTTTTTTTTTTTAAAGCCTTAATAGTCACCTTCCGGGCACATTATGCAAGTATGTAAAAATACCCTGGCATGCTAT
>JAOWBC010001592.1:5089230-5106516 GCA_028566105.1 Hypoplectrus providencianus
GCTTCATGGATGTATTTGCTTTACATAGGATAGCGTAAAGGGTAGATGATTTGGGATAAGAGATAAAGTAGGACCTGTCAAATTCCCACTTTCCAAGACTAAAAAACAATAGCTAAAGACAGACATTTTATTAGCAATTGTGTGTCTTTGGGATTAAATTACCTTTAAGTGAACTGAGATAAGAGGCCCCTTCTACCAACCTATGTCTGAAGTGAGGCCCTCAGTCTCAGTCGTTTCATTGAACTTTGTGTGCAGCACAAAGGCACCAAATTTTGATTAGCTGGTTTTAAACTAGCAATTAACTAAAATAAATTAATCCATGACTTGTGCTATGTGCTAAGTATATTGGAAATTAGCTGCAAGGAAATGTCTCTTGGGTTGTCCGATCAGAAGCACCAAATTATGTAAAAAAAAAAAATAATAAATAAAAAATTATGTATTTATCAAAATAAAAAAAAATAAAAATAAAACATTAAAAAAACATACAGATTTATGGGGGGAAGAAATACAATAAACTCAGCTGCTTACCCTTTATAAATATAAGTATGAATTTTAATACATGCAAGCATGGAGAAATATTTGTGCTCAGAATTTGTTTATACTTTGGGGGTATATCTGATTATGCGAGCCAAACATGTTCAGTTCATCATATTTTAAATTAGATATGTGTTATTTTTGTGAAATGTAATTTAAGTCTCCCAGTTTACATTATTATCAAAAAGCATTTTCTGAAGTGTAGGATAAGCTTGGTAGCCAAAATTACTTATGATTTTATCTCACTTAATGCTACAATGGGTTGTTAGCAAGCAAGCTTATGTTTTGCTACTTGGTTTAGGTAGTTAGCTGTGCAACAGCTAAACCTTACAGTTAAGTGTAAACTTTGGTAAAAGCTGGTCTAGTTTGTGTCTTGGTTTAGTGGCATGCATTTCTAGCTGGTGCAGCTAGCTACTTAGGAGGACTCAACTGGCTTTTGATTTGAAATGACTGACGAAGCCAGCAGTCATTACTTCAGGTACATTGAACCCAGATATGGCAATGTAAATCTAAACTGTCAAAAGCAGGAGGTGTGATACGGTGTGCTGCTCATTTGGTATTTTCAATAAACCCATGAGTACTTTTCTTATCATTGACAAGGAGCATGTTTTTCAGGAATGAGTTTCTAATTCAATTATTGCAACAATGTAAGGAAAGGGCAAACAACCCTCACGGATGCTGAACTGAAATGAACTAGCATTTTTCAGTCCACCACACATCATTTATTTTACCATGATTTTAATTTTCCACTTTAACCACAGGACAAACTATCCCAGGCTCTACCTAACGTAATTAACTGTCAAAATAAAACTTCCAGTGGATGTTGAATAACTGCAATCCTTAGAATGTGTAATGATGCTGTAAAAAATGCCCTGACAACCATTAAAATGCACAACAGGCCACATTACAGGCCAAGCGGTTCTATAATCTTCAGTAATCTCTGGTTGTACAGTTCACCATGCACCAGAGCATCTTCACCCCCCGTAGCTTCACGTCGTGACCTGCCACCCCTGGTTTTTGCTTTTCATGTAAATATAGTGTGTAATGACACACTGTCAGAGCACAGATGCTATTATGGCCTTCCTACCAAGCAGAGGTCATCCTTGCCACCCCGCCCAAAAGAGGGGCCGCCTTACCACCGTGGTTAAAGGCCCTGCTTTCACCAAGACCAAAATGACAGACGTGATTTTATCTTTACATTTTGACCAGGGTTTGTGGTGGAGAGTGCTGAGAATCCTATCTGAAACTTTTCAGGGATTTAGCAGATACACACTGATTAGTGGAATTGTTTCAATTTTTTTTTTCATTGGGAAACCATCTGAGCCTTTGCTTTCTTTTGCTTGTGACTGCTAATTTAGGGTGCTACAAACTGCCCAATGGTTTTGATTGGTGTGACACTGGCAAGGTGAGAGGGAGTGCAACATATCTCAGCAATTATGAGAAACAGGGATAGAGAATTTGGCAAAGAGGCACATATACATTCCAGCTCTGAGCCAATCCGAGAAGACATTTACAAATGTCCCCCTTTGTAGTTCAGATGGTGATAGGCCTTGTATGCGCTACAGAATAGGTCTGGTCATTGTTACCGTGAAATACAACAGTTCAGTTCTATCACAACCATTCCAGATGTATTTATTCTTACAAGCCACAATTCAAAATACATGCAGCCAGCTGGTTTTATTTAGCAGCAGTGTGTATTACTTGGATACCCAACAAAACATCAGTGATGCAGTTTTCTTCTACTGCACACAAAGCCGTTTCCGTCACTTTCACAATTTGTTTACAATGTGACATATTGGAAGCAGTTGCTCTCAAAAGAAGCTGAGTGCACTGCAGCACACATCTTGATCTCTATATGCTAAAAATATTTCTAAATCACACACAAGGAATAGCCAAAAGTAAAATCTGAGTAATGTTCATGATTTTATCAGAATATTTCCAGATGGCTGTGTTACATGAACTAAACTGTAGGACTCTCTGGTGTCCAGATTTGAATTGAAGCCATCCTGTCAAGCCTCCTGCTCTTCAAAAGCCAAGTCTATGCCCTATTAATAGTAAAAGTAGCACTTTGAAGTCCTCTTCACCTTTCTACTAAACTGCTTTGATGGGTTCAGTTCAGCACTTGGGACACTAATACAGAGCAAAAACCTTGAGGCAAGGGGCCATCTGGTCCGTCTTATGCCTCCACTGTAAACATTTCATTAGCATGCTGATTATTCTTTCCCCGCAGGCTTCAAACTGCTTATGTAATCAATGACCATGAGGCACCAATACTGTACATAGTACTAAAACTACAGCAACAGCAACTAGCAAACCTGGACAGAAGACTGCTCATATAAAGTGCAAAACCACAATAAAGAATAAATAAATCATTTTAGACTAACATTTCACAAAAGAGCAGCTTTAGTGTTTATGTTTTCTGGTTTACAGTCAGTATGTGGTTGAAAAAGGGTAGGAGAGCCTAGAAAAATGATCCATTGTGTGGATTTAGGTGCTAGATCTTAACAAGCTTCTAACATCTTCTTACACTTCTTACACCTTTAAGCAATTGCCCCGCTGCCAATGAGCAAGGCTTGGGTAAACCTGATCCCAACCACTCTAACATCTCTTTCACCTGCATCTCAATAGATCCTGTGCGTGCATGTGTGTATTTCGGGATTCAGAATATTAAAAAGTAAAACTGTTAGTTCATCATGGGAGATAATTACAGTAATACAAATAGGAATTGAAATTCAATTAAGATTCAATATTGGTGTATCCCTTGTACAGATTACAATCACTGACAAAGAGTAAAGTGAAATGGGTTTGTCTTTGCAGCAAGCCTACAGAGAAGTACAGTACAGTACAGTACAAATGGCTTCATGTGAAAACAAACCCGACTCTATGCGGTTAATTGTGTTGAGCCTCTTTAGCACCACCTTGAGGCATTATGTTCAACTTTGTATACAAAATAAACACTTTTGTTCTTTGTTTCAGCATTCATGGACTCCAGAGGATAAACCCAAATGACCCAAGCATACATGTGATTGTTTCTAATATGCACCATACTTCACCACATGGGGACATAAGTTGATGATTTCTACAGCGTCTTGAGGTCAGTACCTTTTCACATGATCTCACTTTTGCTAAGCACACACAAGCTGTCAGAGTGGCAGACCAGCTTTTCTTGCCAGCGTCTCCTAATGGAGGCATGGGCAGAATTCCAATTTCTGATGGGCAGTTTTCATTGTCGTTTAGGTTATACTTCACCTATGACTCATTATTCCTAAAATGAGGGACACAGGGTTCCAACCATGGCTCTGATTGATTCCATGACTCCATATCAAACTTTCAGATGGTAGGAGATGGACAAGAAATTTAACAAGGAAAGACTATTGTTATGGAAGCACTGATAAAATGGAAAAGTCTTAAAACTTTACAGCATCAAATAGTTTGCACAGTGGCCATGTCGTGACATTCTGTAACTTTTCCATATTTTTACAATTTATACATTTAAATCAAAGCACTTCTGTAAGTGAAATGATTGTTCTTCAGTTTGCCTAGGAATCTAAAACCAATGTAATAAATGTGTTCAACAAGCTGTAAAATATGACAGGGCTTTGAAAATTCCCCATGCTTCATCAGAAGATTTATCAGCTATGAATAACTTGCCATTCTGGTAAATATTTCTCTTGGTCACATGAGCTGTTGCACGCCTTTGGGACAGGTACCCTGTTTACTTCTTGTTGCCAAAATGACTGTAAAATCCCAACAACGTCAAAGCAATTAAATCACAAAACCAAATATTTCACAAACTCGGATTACTTTATTTTCTTTTAAAAATCACAGTCCCACTATATTAGTACAATGAAGTTCAGTTCATGTCAAACTAAATAAGGATAAAGATTAGAGCAGAGCTGGACACATTCAATGATAGGTAACAGCACAGAGAGGCAGAAAGTCACAAATTCAATTAAATACAGGTTTACCCACAGTATCCAACTCTTTTTAAAGAGGAAATCGAATTATGTGCATTATATGTCAATGCCAGAGCAGACTTTCACCATATAGAGTGGATCGAGTCATTGTTTCCCTTGCAACAGAATGAGGTTCCCTAACGCAGAGGTGCTGTAACAGTCTTTCAGCTGGAAGACACAGAGGGACATGGAGCCCATCTGGATACTGCTTCCTGATTGGATGGTCAACAAAGTGTCTTTTCCTGGCTGCTCTCCACTGATTGGATGACTGAAGAGGAAAAGGAGAGAGCGTGGAGTTCAGGGCTACCAGAAGTTGGCTCTGGAACAGGAGAGAGGTTCAATAAGTTAAAGGGAATAACTTGGCTGTCCACAGTGGATGGCAGATGAGCAGGAAAAGTAGAGCTGGATCAAGATGGAGACAAGTGAGATGAGAGGTGATGTGTTGGATTCAATTAAATGTTTTATTAATGTCCTCTTATTAATAAAAGCCACCATTTTAATGACTGTAAGTCAAGATGACACTAATAGAAAAAAGGATTACAAAAAGTTTGGCGGACTTTTTTCTATCTCTTGTAGGATTTATTCAACATGACTGCAACCAATGAAAGACAACCGCATACCTACAGTATTAGCGCGCAGCATGACGTTACACAAGTAAATTGGGCATATCCATGACATGTAGGTCCTGTTAACACTTGGCACTTAAAATCAGTCTTGGGTGGTCTGATTACAAGTCGGCACCTCTAAGTACAGGTATGAATACACCCAAAACAGATGCTTCGGTATCCTCAAAACACTCTAGCTTCACACTGGGTGCCAGAATGTCCCCAGTTGTGCTTATTAGGAGGCAGGTATCTCCCTCCACCAGATATATCTAAACAAAAATTTGGACTTGCATTGGCAAGCTTTATTGGCAGTTTGAGGATTGTTCCCTTCTGTAGGAGACAGACATGGACTGTTTTTAATGAATGGCTAAAATGAATGACAGACATTGCCTCTTTTGGAATCTCTTAACACAAGGACTAATAATTTCCATGGGAAGTTTTTGTTGGTTTCGTCTCATTTTATGTTGTACCTATTTGGTGTTTAAATTACACTTTTTGCTTCATCTTAAACTGAAATTTTCCAATCTGTGAATAAATAACTTATGGTTGCAGCAAGGTTGGGCTTGCTAAAAAACTTGTTGAAATAGTCTGATGCCGAATCGGACTGCTATACCACATCTTACCACTGGGTGATTCATTTTCTCTCAAATGACTTATCACGTAATATGTTAAATGTTTAGCAATAAAGCAGAGGAAGTAGAATGGAAAGGTAAGGTAAATGGATATTGTACAAAGATATGCACAGTAGTTTTAAATATCCTTGTAAAATACACAGATGGAAACATAATTCTAAATGTAAAGCTTATGCCTAAAGATCCCCCTTGATCTTACAAACTTATATAGTATAGTTGTAGTCTGCATGCAAACTGCTGCTGTAATTTTCTACTTTAGCTTTACTGTCAAGAACGGATGCATGTACTTCAAAAAAAAATAAATAAATAAAAAAAAAATGTTGTGACACTACAGCAGCATTTCAGATGTACATGCTACATGTTGTCTGAATCAGGCTCTGTAATGTTTATAGCCATCTGATGTCTGGATAAGAATGAACTATATATGCCTTGAGGAGGATTACATCAGACAACTAAGTAAAAGGCTGTGTAGGAAAAAAGACTAAATGCAATTTAATATTCTCACAAATTATGATTATTACTGCTGGCAGGTCGTAGTTAGTTTTCATATCTTTATAACTACATTACTGGAATATATAATGCAGATTATAGTGCAATGACTGACAGGCCTAAATATAGACTAAGTGTTTGAAAATTACATAATGTCCCTTCAACACTTTTCTTCAAAGGCAACTGCCAGGTCTGTCCTACCTGAAGGGGGTTCAATAGTTGATCATCCTCTTAATTGCTTCAAAGCACTTCCACTTGTCTGGGATGTAGAAAGGTTCAAAGATGTGAGGGAAAGGGGTGTCATAACCACAGACCCTACTGATGGGAGCCTCCAGGTTAAGAAAGCACTCCTCCTGCAAGGGAAAAAAAAACACATAGGTGATGACAAATACGGTCATTTTGGCTTTCAGTGCTCAAATGGAATTTATTCAAGCAGGGAAGCCAAGCTAACATGTTCAGACTGCAGCTTTAATCCTTATGTGTTTGACATCAAGAGAAAAACGGGCCTGACAAATGCTCCTGCAGGTCACAAGTATAGCCTAGTGCATCTTTTTGCAGTGCTAGGGACCATTCACAGTTTCCAAAACTATCAAAAGCAGATACAACTATCAAATGGAAGCTTTAAACTGATCAATACAGTTGACAACTTAAATTCATTTTCATTACCTTATCTGGCTTTAATGCTACAAGTCAAATGGTTCATTCATGGTTTATCTATTCCTTGGAGCAGGCTAGTGCTCAGGAAATTTGGCCGTAGTGCAAAACAAGCCATGACTCGTGTCTCTATATTAGCTTTTGACCTCCTCCCATGGAGAAAAGCAGAAAGAAGTTGGCCAAAACACTCAAAATGGGACAAACCCCCTGATGAGTTAAATGAATACACTTGGACGTGTGCACAGACTTGCAGGAACAGACCTGAAGTACCCTCTTTCAGATGAAACTGACCTGCAAGCAACCTAAACAAAAGCATATGAGTTGACTTGGGGAGAGCTGCACAGCACACTCTTTGAGTACAGCCTATGTCTAACTAACAGATTTTGTCCTGTTTCTCGTAACGCTGACAGCATCACAAACTCAGCCATCCATGTAATACAACATTATCCAACAATTGCCCGCCGTCAAGCCAGTTTGGCATTTGGCAGGGCACAACTTGTATGTTTCACAGACAGTTTTTCATTTCTTATAAAACATCTGGAACATTCAAAGGGAATGACAGTCTTGATGGGAAGCCTATTGTCCCTTTTTACTTTTACAGCCTGTAAAAATACAAAGCAACAAAAAAAAAAGAGAGAGACTGCAGTAGAAGTCTACTGTTCTGTGTGATGTGGAGCTGACAAGGTACAGTGACCGCTTTCCTGCCTGGGTGACAGGTCTTGGGCTCCAATTCTGAATTAAAGTGAAGGCAAACCCTGAAAAATCAAGCTTGGATACAGGAAGCAATTAATGAGAAAAGAACAACGCAGCCATGTTAGCTGCTCTGTAATGCTGTTGCTAGTTTTGCATGTTAGCATGCTAAAATGTTGGACCAAGATGTTCATAAGTCAGTTGTGAATAAAAGAAGAGAAGCAGTTTGCTCTGAATTGCGAACAGTTTCTATGAAAATGTGACACTTTCATGAGCAATAAAGCTTCATTATGTATAAGATGATTCTACTCACATTGCCTCCAGCAGGTTACACCATGTCTAAGTCATGGGTGTCTTTGGAACACGATCAGAAGTGGATATGAATTTAATTTAAAGGGTTATACCCATTAAGTCACCGAAACAGTTTAGTCTTGCTTCCAAGATCATTAACATAATTGATGCATGCCATCACTGGCACCAAGGTAACAAAGGTAAGAGCTGGTATCTTGGGCAAGGTTCAGTTTCAATTAAAAACCTACAAACTTAAGAATGTTCAAGTTGATATGGAGTTTACTTCAAAGGACTGTGCCTGGAGCTGAATTTAATCTTACTTCAGTTATTGACAGGCAGATAAAGGGTCCACACAGCACTACATTTGAGTTTTTTCTTTTCAGGTTATGATCAACACAAAGTTTCTAAGACATATTTTTGGGGGGCCTAATTGGTGAACCTTGAATGGTTATCTACATTCCTGGACCAATCTGTTCTGGTACTTTCAGAGAGCATGTTCACCTGGCCTATTTTTTATTCTTACAATATTCATTTGACAGCTTGACATGCAATGCAAGAACCTTTTGTTGATAGCATGTATGAAAATGTGAAAATTTCTGATGGTCACTGAAGAAGATGTTCTCAACCACTGACTAACATATGAAACTAAAACCATCACAGTGTGCTGATGAAAGGGACACTGATATTATCCATGTCAACTGAGATAACAACCCCGGCATCTTTTCTCTGAATAACTACAGACAACCAGTCAGACAGTCCTGGGGAGTTTACTCTTTTGTCTGGATCACATCCGTAATCTCCTCTAAATACATTTGCTGGAAGTGGGTGAAAAGTACAGTAGTCAGACTGCCTGCCACCACATTTGGACAGAGAATGGCCACACAACTCAGATTTCATTCAAATCAGTGTTTATCTTTTGGGAAGTACATCATTATATGTAATATACTTAAATGGCAGAATAAAAATATTTCAACCTGGCACAGCCAAAAGGCTTACATCCTGCAGTGGTGCAGGGTATAAATACACTTCACAGCATGGGCTTAGATTTGCAGCGACAATATTGTGTCTCCTGTCGCACAAAAATCAGGGTTTGTCAGAAACACCCACAGATTGGTAGCTGCAGTCAGACAGGGGTAGGAAAGTGCCAATGTCCCTTGCTGTATCAGCCAAGACTCACAATGCCAGTTGCCCAAACAGCTTGATTTTAATTGGGAATGGGTCAACAGGTATCTATATCTCACAAAAAAAACCTCACTCACTCAAACATTCATATGTGTATTTTATAACCTGTTGGAATGGTCATCAACCTAAACCAACATGTTAAATGGTAAAATGTAATTCTTTCTACAGTATGTGTTTTTTAAAGGGCTGAGGCTCAGTACAAATGTTGCTTACAAGTTAAGTCTGCACTGTCCTGAAATCTACTGTATGATGTACAGTGACATCTACAGAAGATACTATAATACAGGATCTGAGCCAGGGACTGAATTGCCAGGATTTTTCATATGTACAAAAAACAAGGCAAAAAAGAAGTAGAAATCAACAAAATATGGTGTTTCATGTAGAATGATAAAGCTTTAGCATTATACACCACATTTTCTCAAATAGTGGCAGTGGCCATTATTTATAATTTTAGAATTATTTAATCTGGCATAGTTGTGCACATAGTATTTGTGCTGGGCCCAGGACAGGAATGAGAGTTGGTAGGGAGAGGGAATTACACTGGTGACACAGTGAAAAAATTGCCAGACATTCAGCAGTATGTCAGAAAATTAAACTGACGTAGAGTCAACAAACAATATAATATGGCTCAGAGATTTTTTTTTTCCATGACACTTTGCAGTTATAGAAATGTAACAAACAGTAAGTGAAACAGGCTTCAGGCTACTGGACAACTGAGCTGCAGCCGACCACCATTATATAACCTCCCTACCTAGCAGGGTGGCAACTTCAACCAATTCAAATCTTTTAAAAGAGCCCCCATTGCATAAACAGTCCTTTGAAGGCAGTTTAGTGCATCTCCAGGTGGAGAAAGACATGGGGACATGGAAAGACAGGACAGTTGGACGCCCCAGGCCTTGTGACTACTTTGCTTTGCATTCTGACGAATAGGAAAAAGTGATTTGATACAGAATTAGAAGGTATTTATGGCAGAAAATATGTATGTCTGCATCTTCAGCTTGCACCAACTGGGCCAAAGTGGAGTCAGTAGTCTTTTAACCACATACCATGAAGGTACCATAATTCAGTAAGTTGTGCTGGGTCATATTTGATCTCTGTTGGTTTAAACTACACACATATAATGGGTAGATATGCCAGTGAACCTAAAACCTGGCATTCATGGACCCCACGATTGTGCCATGACAATGGAAAGAGTATTACTTTTGTTTCTAAATGATCAGCCAAAGCGTGTACTTTTTGGAATCTGAATTATCCATTGTCAAGCCTGCGTTGTTTGGAGTGTTAACAGAAGGAGGGTGATTCACCATTTCTCTCTGTGCATCCCTGAGGTCCATGAAAGCATTGTCTGTAGCCACATATTATTCTGCCCTACTTTGTCCTGTCATCAGCCAAACACTCCGGAAAGGGCCAGCCAATGACACATTATTAAGTCACTAGGGCTGAAGCCAAAGCTTGATAAAGGAAACTTGCCAAGCCCTACTAAACTCCCTACTGTTCTTCATACAAAAGACATGCATCCATAAATGGATCCTTGAGGAAGGACCTTGGGTGGATAGGTCGCAGCTAATGCCACTCTCTCAGATCGTTACAGAGTAAAGCACTCCCAAACATCAATGCCTAGAGTACAGAGGGTTTACTGACAACCAGTTTCTATTGTTGTCTTTTGAATTTTAGCCTGGGAGGGGTACAGTGCCACACTATTAAACACAGATGTGGTAAAACTTAGAATCTTAACATCCACTCTGCTGCTGATCCAACCTCATTTCAGAATCTTGCTGCTACAAGTTGTACTTTAACTTTTAAGCACTTTCATGCGTTTCATATGTAGCTATGTTGCATAACACAACCGCCATCAGGGGTCAGCAATCAAACTCTGTCCTCAACAAAGTCTGATAGATTTTGCAGTCTGACCTTGGTGACATATGAGATTCTGGATAACACTCAGTCCTTCGGCTGAGTCCATTACAAAGAAATCATGATATAAGCAACCCAGAGAACCCGGGAAAGTCTTATTTAAAATAATAATATTGTAATCCATACATGTGGATTGCTGCACATAGTCCTTTAAGAGAAAAACACATTTCTCGCCTCCGTGAGAAACTTTGATTCTTTATGCAGAAAATGCAGCATACACACACTTGGACTGAGAGTGGTAACAAAAGCTGTGAATGGTGACAGCGTTTTAGGGTGAGGAAAAAAAATATTCTTGCCAAACAAGTATTTTTTACCAAAATGTGGCTGAACTTAAATTTGAGTTACTCACTCATTACCCTCTACTGCAAGGCACACAAAAGATAACTTTTGGGTGAAAGGGTGAAGTTCAGTTGAGAAAGACTCTATATTATCAGACATGTTAATCTGTCCACTGTTGGCACAAGATAAAAGCTTGATAAACAACCAATGAGCAAAAGAGAGGGTTATTAATAAACATGCTGGAGACCCCTGTGCTGGTAACGACTTTAATCTATGAAGCATTAATGGAACCAAACACATCCCTTCTGGGAAATTACTTACTGTGTATTATAGGCTAGTGTAAGCCACCATAGCTTTAATTTGTGGGAAGGCCAAAACAAATATATACCTACATATATTCTTTGTGAAGAGATAAATGGAATATAAGGTAGGATAATGGAGGCCTGTACTTCAAACTGAATCATCTTAAAACAAAACCATCAACCACCACTATGTTTTTTTTTCCCATTCAAATCCATCCAAAACGCCTGAGGCCATGTGAAAACTGCAGATCAAGGCAATCAGTGAACACACCAACAACTTACATCACCCGTACACAATGTGAAAACATGGAAACATGGAAATGAGGGGGATGAGTCACTGGCCATTTCAGCTCTTACTGACAGGGTAGAAAGCAACATCTGACAGGCAATAAATGAGGGGAGAATCAATTGATTTTCCTGCTTCAACTCTGACTTTATGCACATGCTCCAAGTAGCACATACAGCGTTCAACATATAATTAGTCTGATGACTTGTGAGGAGGTGGGGCATAAAGGGCAGAGTTTGAGAATGGTACTCAGTGCTAAGAGCCTTGTGTGGGGGAGGCACCCCACATACTAAAGATAATTATCTCATCACACATGAAAAGATATAATTAGGATGATGGGTAAGAGAGGACTTTTCATTTAGTCATGCATCACACCTAGTTCAGAATCTGTTATCAGATGTCTCTGGCATGTCTTGGTTACAGTGTCCAGGCCTTTTGTGTTGCCAGCAACAAGAAATATCTCTAAAACCTTATATGGATAGTAGGACCCACTGTATCAACAATCTCAGAGTATAAACATACAAAACAGCCTCTGTGCAGCTGAGAAGGCAACTATTATGAATAGACCTGCTCCTTTGCAGAACCTAATTATTCAATTTTTTGCTATTTAAAATTGGTTGGGCAACTCACATTTGACATTAGTTTGCATTCCAGTGTTACTACATGTGGATTTATGTAAAAATGTTTACAACTTAAAAATTGTTTGCTGTGACACTTCGGAACACTTATCATATTAAGTGACGGATGTAATCAGATTTTTTTTAATGTACTATATATTGTTAACAGAGTCAGTTAGATATCTGTATCTTAAGCTTCTCATGGATTGCTTTGATGCTGAATACAGCTTGAAAAAGTGAGTTTGTGAAATAAGAACAGCACCTTTATTCTATGATTTATAAGCTGATTAATGGAAGGTTCTCTGTAATGGAAATCAGACATGAGAAAGAAAGTGTGAGTCACACTTAAGTCTGAACACAAAGACAGGATAGACATAGTTTTCGTAGTTTTCGACTGTGTTACAACTGAGAGAAATCCAATTTTTGATGCAAATTTAGACAATCAGCCACTAAAAGTTTTATAGTATCATAATAGCTTTCATGAACTGTGTGTCAAAGCCACAGCTGCTGCTTCCACTCTTGATTATGTTGGTGAGCCGCCAAATTACAGGGTCTATCTCTCAGTTTTCAGCATTCACCTGTCCCTTTCACCTCACACAGCATCTTTTATGCCCATCTATCCCTTTAACTGCCCTGCATGCCTCCCGGGGGAGGTGCACCTCACAGTTTAACCACTGCTCTGGGGCACTCAGTGATAAGCTATTTTTGCTTTAATTCAAAGTGGGACTTTTATTGCGAAACCATCGTAGCCCATTAAGACCATTAGCTTTGAAGGCAGCCTCCTGCCCCTTGGAGCTAAACTCTAATAAAACACAGTACGTTCTGATACACTGACAATCATTTTCAATCATGGTGCAATACCAGTGAAGTGCACTGACACACACTCACCTGTACTGTAGTGCTGATTTCAGCAGCAAAGCCTCCGGTTATTGGGGCCTCATGACTGATGAGCAAACGTCCGGTTTTCACCACAGACTGAAAAACAAAGACACATACATAAGATTAGATAAGGTTTAGAGTCCCCCTCTTTTGTGGTTTCAAAGTAGCATTACCTTCAAATGGGGGTGGTTGGCATTTTCTGCAAAATTAAAATGTGTGAAAAAATTTACTTTCCCAAAGGGAATAAGTAAAGTACTTCTTCTTTAGCAAGATGTAAAAGGGATTCACTTCAACAAAGTCAAAGCTTATGTGTACACTTTGACAAAAAGGTCAGTGTGTATTAGTGTGTATGTGGAGCACACACACAAACGTGAGATACACTGCAGAGGTGAGAGCTCAGCCACAGGAGGTGCCATGCTGAGGCTGCACATGTTACCAAGTAAGAGTGGTTCTGCTGCCTGCTGTGGTATGCTATATCTGTCGGTTACCCTCAAGCTGCATGTGTGTCTGGCTGTGTCACTGTGTGTGTGCATGTATAAAATGGATATGACACAAGACTATGAGCTGGAGTGCTGATTTAGGCTGGTATACAGGGCCAACGGGACAATCATGGACATTAGAGGTCTCAGCCTCCCAGGCATTTGCATTTGGGTTTTCTGCAACCTGACATTACTGCAGAAGGATGCCTCTGCTCCACCCGTTATCTACCGCAGCATAAAACCAATACTATACTATAATCTCATCCACTTGCCACTGGTCCAGACCAAAGCTATGTCTGTTCTATGCAACTTCAGCAAACCTTTTCTCTCCTCTAACCAGTTGTTGAATTTCTATTTGTTTCCAGCAATAATTTGGGGACACCATAGGGCCCACACCTCCTGGTGGGTAAATTGATTTGTAAGCAAATATGCTCTGATAATATAAAATTGGTGATGTAATTTTCATAAGGTCATGTGTCCATCAAACCAATTTTGACAGCTGAAAACACAATGCATTCTTTCGAAGTACAAACCTGGGAGTCTTATCAACTCACGTATGTCTGCCTTTGTTAGCTTACTGCATGGTACAAGGTATCCCAGCATGCTCTGTGCAGCAAAGTAGTTGCTTTCATTTCACTATAAATGTGAGCATTGTTTGTCGCTAGTCTGGTCATGAAAAATAGGCACGCACCTTTACTGAGTTCACCACTTTTCATACCCAGATGACAAGAAAAAAAACCCCAAACATCTGCTTCTCTCAAAACAGAATGGATGCTCAGCACCTCATAAAGCTGCTGCCAGTGCAGAAGAGAAAAATAATCTGGGATCCCATTACAGCGAATTGAAAACAAAACAAAACAAAACAAAACAAAAAAACAAATCAATGGATGGTCTTAAGTAAAATCGCTTTGGTGGACACACAACGCTACAATGTAGAGATTTCAAACATTGTAATACATATTTTGAATAGGTCTGTTGAAACTAATATTTCTGGGTGGAATCTCTGGTCTATGTTTAGGAATATGTTGTTGATTTTAAATTCGAATATGTGCACTAAACAATGCACTCTTTACATGAACACAGCTGGGTAAATATCTGATACCTCTCCCTTCTCTCAAAGCCACAAACCAAGCCAAACAGCCATAGTAACTAAATAACCCACTAAAAATAAGCATCACATGTCCATATGGCACTGTAAATTAGGCCTGACATTTTTCACTTGAACAGGACCACATAGTTTCAAACACTGGGGCATTCTGGGGCTTCATGCTGATGTTAAACAGGCAAATGTTTACATTGCTGAGGTCCTGGGTTTGGCTGTGATGCATGAAATCCCTGTGGCAAACTGTACCACCATCACACACTAGAATTGGGGGCTACATGAGTCAGCACTGTGTCACTCTGGGGCACTAATACTTGATGCAAAGCCAACATGTTTCTCTCTCGTAGGGCAGCAATGCAAAGATTCCAAACGTGGACATTTATAGAGGCTACATATTTGCAATGTTTGACAAAGTTGAGGTGAATGAGTTCAGTGTACAAAAAAAAAAAAATCACTGATTATATGACACTATCTTCAGGAATGTGGAAGTTAATAACAACACTAGAAGACAATAACAACAGTTGGCAACCGACGCAGTGAGGAGGAATCAAGCGAGGGGTTGAGAGTAGGGCGATGTCTTAATATGACATGTTGCTGTTAGGTTCGCCTTAGCACAATGACTCATACAGGTGCGGTGCTGCCCAGTCCTCTAACCCGCCTTGATTGTGAACTCAGTCCTCATCTTACACACATACTCCAAGTTAATATAACTTCCAATTTACACTGTGACACCAGCATCACCCTGATATCCCGTTGGTCATGTGCGTGGGGGGATATCCATCATAGTACTCGCTGCATCAGGAGTGCATTCTTCAGATGCTTTGACACAAAGGAGTCCGCCACTGTTTTTACAATATCGTGGGATAGAATTTCACACTCTGGGGCCTGGGGAAATCCTGTGACCCAGTTAATAGATTTGACCCATAACCCTGCAGCTTCAACAAAAAGTGGCAGTCTCTGGCCGATTGCCCATTTCCTGACAATAGTCCTTTAGACTATTCTAGGTAATGATGCATGCTAGTGTATCATAATATTTAAAAAGACAAATTGCAGTAATGTCTGAGACATCAACATGACCAGCAGGAAATGCAATTCATAAGGCAAGCTGAAGTAGGATTTTCAGTGAACTTCCTCTATAGGTGTAGTGTTACCATGTTCCCCTACTCAGACTAGCATGCGAGTATGAAAACATTTCCTTATAAACACTCGAAAAAAAATTTAGATTACTGACAACGTCATTCATTTTGCAGATGTTTGGACGGACAACAAAGTACTGGACATAATGTTTTAGACCTGATAATGGCAACATACCCCGGATAGGACCAACAACCCAGAAATCCACTTTAATCCAAGTGTCCAGACCCTGCAAATCCACATCTGTCTCCCTCATGGTGGCACGAGAGCTAAATTCAGGAGACCACCAAAGGATTAGGATTTATTCTAAACGATAGATCTGTGCTTTACATTTTTCTTCATAAATATTTTTTGTGAACAAATATGTTATTCATAGTCTTTACAAAAGGGCAAATGTAATGACTTCTGTTTGCAGCCTACTCTAGCCAGCTTTGCACTTCAACTGTTCAATTGACTCAACATACCTCACTGCCTGAGGTTCAATTACAACGTTTCAAGAAAAAAAAAGCACAGACAGTAGAGTAGTTTTTGCATTTTTGACAGCTGACTAACTTCAACACAGTAACTGTGGCTTTTGCTTCTTACCCAGTTGCTTCCGGTTGCTGGATAGGTTTTCAGAAACCAAACCCATTCTACTCTCATTGTGCAGATTGGCCCATTTATCATCATAATAATGCTATGGGCAGATGAAAGCCACCTTTCATAAATAATAATAAAATTGACAATAAAATTGGGAATCAAAATCCATGTGCTTGAGTAGGTTTGAGGTAAGGGAAGGGTTAGGATGAGGTTTTAGATTTTAAGAGGCTATTGTTAAGACGGCTAGTCAATGCAAGTCAAGCCAAGCTAGCACATGTATAGATGTAGGGCTAGAGTTTGAAGCTAAATATGCTGATTCAGTTTAAAACAAGGCAGAACTCTTTGAACTCTGAAATTAAAAAGCCATTTATGTTGTTTTAAGATTAAGATGGCCTTATGAGTCCAACAATGGAGAGCAGTGATGATTTTATTAGGTCTTTGATTACTCAGCAGTACTGCACACTTGTTAGCCTGAGTTATGCAAGGTTTGGAGAATTCAGGTACATTTCTGGAAAGGTCAAATACTTAGGGAATTTATGCACAATGTCATTTGAAAAAGTATACCATTGACCAGTGTATTTGGACTCATTAAGTGTGCAGCCAACACTCATGAACTCAATGCATGACATGTTTTCACACATCTTTTATCTTTTATAATACTGGTGTGGACAACTTTTATATA
>JAOWBC010001592.1:5111517-5127606 GCA_028566105.1 Hypoplectrus providencianus
ACACCCCCTGCTGCAGAACTGCACTATCCTCCGCAACAGGAAGTTTTTTTAATGTGTCCCAGTACCCGTGACATTCCTACAGGAGCGCTGGGACATCAGAGGCGACCACATCTGGCTCCCATCAATACTGTGTCAAAGGAGGATTGGCAAAATCAACCATGTCCCAAAACTATTTGTTTCTTTTCATGAACTGTCATTAAGCTATTTTGTTGTGGCAGATAACTCTCCAGTACATTCTTTAACTGATTTCTATCCATTATCTATTGCCATTGTGGATGCGAAGTGTGTTAAAAGGGGATGATAGGTATTGAATATAGATGCCCTGATTTTTTTTCAGTTGGGTTACATTCATTATCAAAGCTGAAAGAAGAAGGTTAATGCTAGCTGGATTTGCATGGCACTCTATGGACAACTTAGCATGTTATGAAACAACATGCATAAAAGTAATATCTGCTAAAAACGGAAATCAGTGCAAACCTCAGCAAGCCTGGCCACCTAGCTTCAACTTTCCAAGCTAGTTGGCATATCTGACCATCTTTATGTGTAGGAGTGGAAGACAAAACATCCATGCAATGGGTTGAAAGCTAGAAAATGGATGTAAATGAGATAAAATGTCTTGTATAAATGCTTGGTGGCTATGCAGGCAACTTGTATGCTCCAGTGTCATTAGCACACCACGACACATTTCCATTTTTTCTTGGACACATGGAAAAAAAATATTTTTAACTTGGAATAACCACCACTTCAGATATCATAGTTGGCCAAACTGTGACTGCCTCGAAAAGCTTTCAAAAAAGTCAAAACTTATAAGCTAAACACAGGCAGTTAAAGTTCAGAAACATTAAATAAACTGTCCAACATAAACTTGGAAATAATTGAAAGTTAAAATAATCGTTAACAATTCTCAATCAATAATTTTGAATAGGGGTTTCAAAACAATATATGAAAAAAAGGAAAACACATTAAATGTGTTTTCAATTATTCCTTAGAGCCGCTGTGAGAAGAAACATAAAAACCTCTGTTTAAGATTGATGAAAATGTTTATTACTTTTTTGGTTTAGTTTCAGGTTACGTAACCGATTTCATGATTTATGACAGACTTTTAAAGGACCTGGAGAATCCCTGGGCACAGACTATCTGCTGTGTGTGTTGTATCTGAGAGAACCTCTTGGATGTCTCGGTCTGAGTGCGACTACAGTCACTCTGCCTTTTCCACTCAGCCCTGCTATCGGCCGACAGGCTGACCTCGATGATCTCAATCTGCCCACACCTCTGGCCAAGGCTCCTTAACTAAACCGTCCTCTCCAGTGGAAAACGACGACTTGGCTCAAAAAAGCAACAACCAGTCCAATCTAAAGTGCCTTTTGCTTTCAGTGGGCCTGCTTCATAACAAATAATTGTCAATGCCATTACCATTATCATTATCATGTTGTAGCCAAATCGTGTGTAGCCAACAATCACTACATGAGGGTAATGGAAGAGAGAGTGCCTATTTTCAACAGTGCCTGGTAATTAATCACATTTGTTTATCTGTATAGGAGACATCATGGGGTGAGTGACACAGTGTGCTGCGGTCATAGCTGGCTAGTCTGTTTCTCACAAAAACAACACGGCCTATATGACAATCCAATGCTTCAAAGTGTGGATTCGATCACATTTCTCCAGTAAGTGACACTGGGAAGAATTTGAGAAATCTCCAGTGCCTAGCTGGGGAATGTCAGCACTCACCACTGCCAGGAGGAAGAATGGAAAAGAAGTCAGTAGCAGACAGTCGAATGGGGGGTGGGGGTGGGTTGGAGCAGACGCAGAAAGGACATTACTCTACCTTAAAAATCTATGGTAAACCACAAATGCCCTTCAAAAAACCACAAATTTTGTGATGTACAAATTTAATCTAGATAGATTACTCCAATGCTGGAAACTGAAGTGTTGGTCAAGGGTTTATTCTTTTCGCAGCATTGCATTACGCCATACTTTTCACCAGCGACACCAGGAGTGAGTGAAAGAGGAGCTGGACCCATCACAGAAAAACAACCATGAGTAATTTTCCACTGATATAACCACCGAAACACTGCTGCGGCATGACACATGACAGAGTTATGACACACACACAAATCGGCCAACAGGCATGTATGGCCCCCCCTCGCATCAAAAATCCCCCTTCCTGACTCCAGTTTTTATCCTGCTCTCTTTTGCCTCAGTCTTTCTTTCTCTTCATAAAGTCCTGCTGGTTTGGTCCACAAAGCTCAGTGTTAACATTGTAATTACAGACGTGGGCTACAATAATAAGAATGCAGGGAACGGGGCCCAAAACCTCTGGCCACTTTCTTCCTTTGCCATTTTCTTCTACTTTGATTGTTTCCAGTGTGTGTGTGACAGTGCGCCAAAGATATTAGGAGTGTTGTGGTGGGCCAGTGAGCAGATACTGGCCGAGACCCCACAACTGAAAGGGAAACACAGGCATGATCCCGGTCCGTCTGTGTGCTAATCGCTAGCAGGCTGCCTGCCCCCATCCCTGGCCCAGCTCCAGACCACAGACTCAGATAAAGGCAGTCCACACAACACTGTTCTGGGTGTCATATCTGGCAAGATATCAACAATGAAATGGAATCTAAAGGATATGTACATTCATATAATATTCCCAGAAATTTTTGTTTCAATAAAAATCAATTTTGGATGCTACTACTTAATAAAACTGAACCAATTTAATGTACATCTAGTTTTTAGATCTACTGTTCAAAATACACATTGTCTGGCATGTCTCCCTGGGAACAAACCTCTGGTTCACAGCAGGGGTTCCCATCATTTAAATTTTTTTTTTTCCCTGCAAATTTCCAACAGACCAATCACTCTGCAGCATTCTCATTTGTCTATTTTGACATGTTAATTGCTAACTTCCAAGAAAAGTTGTCAGATGCTAAGACAAAATGGCCAATGACCAATGGGTGTGATGAGATAGTAGACACGCACATGAATGTGTGTGCGGATGGTTTGTCCTTAACTTTATAGCGCGACTTTTTTTTTTACATCCCATCTCTGTGTGGGTGTAAGAAGAGCTAATAAGAGACAGATTATTCAGTGGTTTAACGGATCAGCGATCAGAAATTCAGAACTTAGAAGCTACTTGTATATGATTGAATGTTAACAATACAACTGGAGCCATTATTCCCTTGACTTGCTCTCATGGGACAGAAAACAACAGCTGATTTTAGAATAATTTTAGTTTAACTTCAGCTTATATTATTTCAAGGACAGAGGAGAGGGACCATGGAGGTATTGAGAAAATCCCCTATCCCCAAAGATAAATGAATCAACAAAGTGCAAAAGGAGTCTTAGATTTAATACAGCCTAAATCGTTTCATATAGCGCATCACTCTAAGAGCTATTAAGTTGCTACAACAGGTTGTTCCCTGCAGTCAGCCTCTTGTAGATGTTACTTTATTGCTCATTAAGACAATAAATGTATGTTGTTGTTTGTTTTTTTTCCAATTTAGGTGGGAGACTCCACTTCATCCATTCTTTTAAATTCCCCCTGACAACTGCAGAAGTACAAGCATCCCTGGTTGGAAGTCATCCCGTCAATCATGTCAGAAATTTCAGGCCAACCATTACAGAAGTGAGGGAGCAGAGTTTTAATAGACCATTTCAATCATAACAGAATCTTAACTAGAAAAGTGCACTCAGTAGATTGCAGATCTCAGCCAAGTATCTGCTGAACAGCTTAGCACTTGTTGATCGAAATATCATGAGAAACGCATTTGCACCATGTTGATGGGGACTTTGGGATCCCTTTGAATTATTCTTTGTTGCAAAGCAATTTATTTTGGGTTTATGTTTCTGTAGTAGCAACATACTGGTAGTCATTTCAGTTCGTTTAAAGAAGGTCCCGAAATTCACTGAAATGTGTGCATCTCTCCAGATTAATAATAATGCAGGCCTGACAATGTCTGTACCCATTGTGAAAGTCAAATAGACACACATCACGTAAACACATGCCCCTATCCAGCTTTGGAGGAGAATAAAACACAACCTACAAAAACCTCTAAAAATCTCATCTTAAATTTGATGCTACCATGTAAGGGTACAATAAGGGAAATATAAACCAATTTAACTGAGAAAAACCCTTGCAATCTATTATTGTTAGTGTCCTTTTATTGCTTTAACATTACTTATTTGTACTGCTGTGTTATTTTATCATACTTAGCAATATTCCAGGAAAAAAAAAAACAGAAAAAAAAAACATCAAGTCGAAATAAAATTAATATCGGAAAACTCAGATGGTTACAATTTCTGTGATGTTTACCTCATTTGACCTGCCATTACTACTGTCCAGAGAGTTTTTAAGTTATTTTTTTGCTGTACCCTTGCTCTTATTTAAATTCCACTCCTCTTAAATACACTGGAAACAAGCCCATTTTTACAGCAGGAACAGGCAAGTCCTGGGCCTTCATCTGGAGGCCACCTGCTGGTAACCATGATTTGCCGTTCTAAATCATTATCATAATGACAAACTCAAGGTTCACCTTCCTTATTGGGGAATTAAGCAAAAAAGGATTGGCCATCATTTTACTGCATGGTCTTCAGCTGGCTTTCATTGAAATGAAAAGGTCATTGGAAGCTATAGCTGGAATATGGACTGGAAGTGATGTCATCAGGTTCAGATCATGTCTCGAGACACGCATGTACAGGGGGGTGTGAATCTCTGTTGGCAGAGTACAATCAGTGAGCAAGTTTGAAAAGTTGGGTTTCAGCATCAGTTTGGTGAAAACTCAAATAAATCCTGCTGCGCCATGTTCACATGCAACATGAACCAGCATTTGTCAGAAAAGGCATTTTTAAACAATCCATGTGGTTGTTCAGAAACCTGGTTTCATTGGAGAAACTCTTAATTCAACATGATTCTAGCTGAAACACAATCAGGCTGCCATGAGTAGTACATGTCAAAGCAGGCTGCTCAAGAGAGATGATATGAAAACAATTAATTCCTTGCAAAACACAAATTTGTCCCTTTCCTCTGGCTTCTTATTATTAATAAAAATAAAAAATAAAAAAAACACATTCAAAACAAAATAAACAGTTTATTTTCCCACTTGACCACCTGACAAAAAATAAATGTTTCAAGTTGTGAAATCATTAATACGCTGACATCATCATCTTTACTGTGTAACTGAGCTCAGACTCCCTTGATGTTTACTATGGAGCTATTGGAAGTGCTACTGCCAGATGTGGCAGAACAATCCTGTGTCAAAATTGGGGAAACAGAAACCCTCTGGCGTACTCTTTCCATAATGAAAACTGATCATCAATTGAAAGCTCATTTAACCACAATAATTCGGACACTCCAACATTTTGACATTACATCAAATTTTCCAAAACATGTTCAGAAGTGGCTAAAAAAAAAAGTGAGGTTTGGGGTAAAAACTTATTGATATTGCTTGTTTGATTTTCCCACTGAAAGCAACAGCCAGACAACTTTATTGGTCATAAATATTTAAATTATGGTGTATATGTTTAAAGCAAAGAAAGTCTATTTTTATTCATTATCAAAAGACTGTTTCCATCTGAGGAAGCCAAGACCAGTTTTGCATAAATACAGGCAATCAAATAGGTTTTAAAGCACCATCTTTTTAACAATTATGTTCCATATTAATGTGTGGTGGCGATTTTGGAATATTTTCCATCAGTCTATGGTTCATTGCTCTGATAAAATCTCTTCATAAAGATTATTCACCCCATATAGTCATGGCAGATGGTATTAAAAACAATAACAACCACAGCCGTCAAGACAAGAACAACAAGTTAAACTTGACACTGAACATATAACACTGCCGGCTCCCTAAGTACATTTGCTTTCATGTCTTTTCCGCCTCAGCGAATGACAAACAAACATATCTGAGTGTCCTGCCTGACTCTCACCTGCTTCCCTACACAGTATTTACCAGCTGTCTTTGGCTCGGGACACACATTACAGCTTGAAACCATTAAGATAAAAGTGAGGGGGTAAGCAGGGCCTTGATAAGGAGGTCTTATCTGTACAGTGAGTCAACAGACTCCAGAGCACTCAGAACATGGAGACATTGCAACCTGCATCACTTCCAAGAATCAGAACAGATGCTGCTGCACCCCCCTACACCTCGTCATCCTCTTTCACCAATCTGTTAAATTTTCCTTTGTTGGTGGCTTGAATAGATACGTTTTATGTACTGTAAAACTTGACATATTGGTGCACTTGTGCACTGCAAATCCTCAATTAACTTCTCCTGCATGTGTTTTAGAGGGTTGAACAGGTTCAGCCAAATTGGTTGCATCACTGGGAGGGCTGAGATCCAGGCAGCTCTGCAGCCACAGAGACTTCAGCTGGAGAGCTAGCCAAGAGACACATCTATTGGAGAAAGTTTACACACATTTAAGAGAAGACAATGAGCTGGACAAAACTCTTACCATGCTCACTTGGGACCAGCAGGCAAGCTAAAGTCCTGATAAAATAGCTTTGGAATCTGGACTCATCCAAAATACTGTAAAAAGCTGTAATAGGTTCAGCAAATCAAGATGTCCCCTTGTCATGGAATGGCTTTACACAACTTGTCCGATCAGATCAAAAGTGCTTTGACATGTTATTTTTGTGACAGGTTGCAACTCCGAAGCAAAGCAGGTATTGTTTAACCTTCTGAACACTCTACACTGCACAAACCAACAGAGTTGGAATAACTTTTTTTTACATGAAAAAAACATTAATTATTTGAAAACACCATTTATCATAGCGAAAAACTGTGACAAAGTGAGTTATTGTCAGATTTCCATATCTCTGGCAGTCCTAAATAATGTGTGATGGATGTTTCTACAATTCAACATTTGGCCAACATTTGCACTAACTAGATCCTATAAAAAAATAAAAATAAAATAAAAAAGTTCAATTCTGGGACCAACAGCCTCAGAATTTGTGTGTAAATAGTGCAATATGAGTTTAAAAAGTTCCTGTCTTGATCAAACTCAAGTTTCTTCTTGTGTTTGCAGCCCATCCATTGATTGCTGTGCTGTGGTGAAGGGATACAAACTACTGCATTTATCATCCACCTCTCGAGCCTGCAGGGGATGAGTGTTTGATACTCAAAAGACAGACTTTGGTTGGTTTATGTCTTCAAGTCTTTTATGGGAGCAGATGGGACTTGCAAAATCACAGGCTAGCACAGACTTGCTAAGAGGACATGCCCTGACTAACTCACTCCCTGTGCTTGAAATGAACAAAAATCTGTGGGATGAGTCCAATAATTCTAAAGAGTGAGAAAAGAGATTATGGGGAGGGGAGAAAAATGACAGACCAAGCTTTGTGCTCAGCCAGTATCTTAGAGATATCAACACAACAGAGGCTATGAAAACAGCGTTTTCCCAGAAGATATCAGCACTCCTTACACTGACAGCCTCTTGGCCCAATCTAACTTGTGCTGTTACTTTTAAGTTAAAGAATTAGGAGATGTTAAGCCAGTCCTTTGAGAATTTGAAGTACATTGTCCTAAATTTTCCTTCTTCTTTAATTATAAATTTAATTTTAAAATCGTATACAATAATGCACAAATGGAGTGCGCACAGCTTGCTTTCAGCACCACAAAACAATGTTATGGGCAAGAGGAAACAAGCGAATAGTGCTGTAGCGGACTAAGAATTTACATAGTCGAGTCTTGATTTGATAAGCACTCAAAAATGGGGAGAACTTTACCAACTGTTTTTTTTACTCCTTGTAAACCATCCTTCAGGAAATTGTATGATTGTGGCTTAGAGACAGCAGTGTCCTCAGATCACACTTTTAAGTCCATGTCAAGGTTGTTGACTAGCGGTAAACATAATTGTCTCTGGACTGTTTTAGGACATTAAATAATACAGTGGATGTATGGATGCACACTTCCTTCTTGAAGTTTCTCTTTCTTGGCAGAGTTAAGACTGACAATTATGATCATGATTACTGATTATGCTGGGTCTCATCCTCAAGATCATTGTACAAAGCATGGAACTATCTTAGTTCCATGCTTTGTACAATGCTTTCCATTTAAATTAAACATATGTGTGGACAACACAATTAAGTAAAAGAGGAGGAAATAATCCAATTCTTCCACAAGCCTCTGTTAAAACATAAACGTGTATTTCAACATAATTTACTTGTGATGATGACAAGCAAGGACTTTGGAGCCCTTCTGTGGGGCTTTCCCAAGTCCTGCCACTTCATCCTGGCCACATCAGACAATCTATGTCGATGGGTTTGTCTTGGACAAGCCTGCTGAGAAGGACAGATGTGCTTGATGGCGGACAGAGCAGTGGAGTAGTTACAGTAAGTGGAGAACCACGGAGGGGAAAATAAGAGGCTTTCTGCCGATGTCCAAGGAGCTGCTGCCCAACAGGACAACGTGTGGTGCTGTGGGAAGTGCCGTCTCCAATCATCTGAGAATCGATGACTGAATAACGGACAAGCCCTGGCGAGCGACTCTAATGCTTGACTAGTCAGATCTGGAAAACCTGAGAATGAGGCTGAATCAGCATCGATGGACTAATCCAATAATGAGTGTAGGATTTTTTTAAACTGCTGACTGGCCAATATAGAGCCAAGTTAAACATTCATGGATACATGTAGGAACAGTCGGAAATGTTGGCTTACTGATCATTTGAACGACAATAAAAGTTCTTAAAAATCAACAGGCAGTGGAGCACACCACTCAAAATGCTCAGCATGTGCTCCTCTGAGCATCTTTTCACAACTACATGTCCACACGCACTATGTCCAAGCACGACAGGAAGACTTTCCACAGCATATCATCTGAGCCATTGGTCTGGCAGAGGTAAACCAGCCATTTTGTTCATCCCATAAAGAACAACTATTACATTTGCTGGACCGCACTAGACTGCGGGTCAAAATAAAATACATTCACTCTTGCTCTACGTTTACAGCAATTTCTGCCCATGATTCCCTTTGTCAACGAGAGGGTTGAATATATTTAGATCAAAGTATAGCTGATGGCTGCCAGAATGGATCCCTCAGGAAACAGAAAGATGGCATGTTCCTCTTGAGCCTTGCCTTAATGATCTCTCGTGTTGAAAGACACATCGTTCTTCATTTATTTTGTACAAAAACAACATGTTGAATACATATAAATCAGCTAGACATGCAACACATACACATGTGCACACAGCCTTGACTCAAAGATATGCAAGGTAAATGTGACTCACAGGAAATTTTAATTGGCTGCCAGCAGCCGGATGTGTGTCTGCGGCCTATCTCACTGTCTGCACACTCACCGCATCTGACGGCCAGTTAATAAGCGGGACAAAAGGCCAGCTTTACAGAGATGTGTGCATGCCGGAAAAGCTTGACGCCAGGTGTAAAATCTTTTGAATTAAGAAGTTGACACAATGTCTTGGCTACTCCCTCTATACAGCTAAGAAAAGGCCTGCTCCCAAAATCTATTTATCAGGGGATAACAACCTTTACAAAAGGCTCTATGAACTCTCTAATTTATTTTCCAAGCCAGAAAAAAGTCTTGACTACTGTGAGGTTTTTACAGCACATCATGTTTAAGGTACTATAAATGAAATGTTATGCAGTGATGAAACTATAATCTACTGTACATTTTTTTGTTGATGGTGGTGGTGATCTATCATTAGTTTTGAAGAAAAGGTAGGGGAGGGTTGTTTTTAACCTCAATGTCCAGTGTCAGTCAGCTCTAAAAATGTAAAAAGGAGTTAAAAAAAAGTCTCCTGACGTCCAACTAATAACAGAAAATTAACATTCCCACAGTCAAACATGACAAAGAGCTCAAAAAGAAAGTACATGCAAATTGCTTAAAACATATATATAATTTTATGACAATGTGGGATATATATACAAGCTACAGAAATGTTGACTCTGATGAATTGGTATCAGACATTAAAATTATATTTCTTTCTGTTATATATTATATTTACATATTATCTGCTCATTGGACATAATTTGTTTTTGAACTGTTAGCCAGACAAGACAAATACAAAACTAACTTTGAAAGTTTAAAAGAAATATTACCATAACCCAAGCATGTACCTATGTGGAGATATTTAATTTCAACTAGCTCTGCCTGGGTGGGTTGCTGAGTCATGAAACTCTTAAAGTCTGAGCATCAGCAGAGTGGCAGCTAAAGAACCAGATGGATGTCATTCCAGCCCAGAGCAGCTGTGCAGTGCCCAGTAGTTAGGGCACCACTGTGCAGGATTATTGAGGACACAAAGGGCTGTGTTTCTCATTTTGTGCAGGGTTAATACACTTCTCAATGGTCAAATTCAAATAAGTGTCATTGACTTTCAAGCTTTTCCAGTACCTTGCAATGGTTGTAAACTGTACCTCTAACAGGTCTATACTTTCTCTGTTATCGAACAAACTAAGTAGATTTATGCAATTTATCTTATTTACAGAATAGTAAATAGCTAATTTATATCTCTACAGAGTCCTATGTTCACAATTCTCCCCTGATGATGCTCACAGGTGAGCATGCACCCACCAGTGGACAGAGAGCGTTCATGGGACAAAATGTTGCGTCAACCACACGCATTATTATTATTTTTTCCACTGAACATGATAATAGCTGTGGTCGGATGGCTGGTTGCAAGTGAAATATGGTAAAAATTGCAAGCATTTCCAAGCACTTTATCCAAAGCATCATTTAAAACCCTGATTATGCAACATTAACCAAGCTATCCTTTTTTATTTTTGCATGAAAATGTATGCAATAAATAAATTATTCACAGGGATTGTGGTCATTTCTTGGAAAAAAAAAATGAACATCTGAGAGGTTTGTTTTTGTTGTGTTAACAGTGATGTCAGAAGTCGCAGCAGGACATGCTGCCTTTGGACACCAGAGGTTATCGCAGTAATGTGCCTTTCTGTGTTTCGATAATTGCTGGTCTCTGTCCTGTGGCCTGAGGCCCTGCTCTCTGTGCTTCATGTCAGCAACCTACTCGACCCCACCAAAACACACACCCAGCTCCTGCTTTCTGGGTTTGACATTGTGTCAACATAGCGTATTATTCATTTATAGCATAGAATTATACCGTATGCAAGTCTTTTGTGAGGCCTAATTCATTCACACTTTTTCTAATGAAAACCCTGGGTTTTAGCAGCTTTTCTACAGTAAAGAACCCAATAATACATGCCGCTGATGCTCTTTGCATCAAACGTCCATTCCACCACCTTTAATTTGTGTTGACAAGTTTTATGTAGTAAGCTTGACAGCTCCAGTGCATCGACATTTGTTTTAATTCAGACTAATGCACATCTGGATATTTGCCTTTGAGCTTTAGATTAATTAAAAGTTAAAAAGGTTCCTTAATGTGTATTCCTGTGCATTAGTCCGGGTGATAAGACTCATGATTTAGCCTGGAATTAATTATTTGCAGTCACTGAGATTTGATAATAGCCTCTTTCTGTGCTCGGCTTGCAGGACATGCCAGGAGAAAAGGTCTCAATGAAAGAAAAAATAAAACCAACACACTCTAGGGGAACCATGGTATCAGTGTAATGCAACAATGACTTAACTGCCAAATATGAAAGCGGGAACAGGATCTTTGTGTTTGTATGTGAGTGTGTGTGGCAGGGTTGTGGGGAAATTGGTTTATAGGCTTGACATCGTCAGACATTTGAGAGGGCATTTGGTTAGAGGAAATGACAAGGAGAGATGTTGTTGACAAGCCTGAGGTGGCAGACCTGGCATTAGGCCCACTAAGCAGCACATAAACACTCTATTCAATTTCATGGTCATGGTTTTAATGGGGAACTACTTCCAAAAAGAAAAAAAAACATGCTCTCACTTGAGAAGTCCCCTCTTTGAGCAAACAATCTGTGACTGACTACTGCTCACTTTGAGTAGCAACTCTCAATGTTTTAGTCCTTGTTGTCGATTCCAATTGACTCTCAGTCAAATTACTACCCTTCTATGGCAATATCATCCTGTGCTTCAATGGTTAGTTATAAGGTTTGCTTGGAAGCAGGAGGAGCATGGAAATTGGACGATAAATATGCAAAAGTAGAACAGCTTTTAGCCAAAAAGCAGCCGTGTTGACACAAGAGGATAATGTAACATATTCAAGGGGCCATTGGAAAAGCAGTGTCCTGAGAGTGGAGAGGGTGTATATCTGTGTGAAGCTCCTTAAGGTCTGCCTTAACACACATGTTGTTCTCATAGACAAAAAGTTCCTCAAAACTCAGACTCTGTCCTGCTTGTTTAGTTTGCTGATGCTTGCCAATGGTGACCAGGAAAGATGCCGCTCTTGCCCAAACTGTCTTGTGTCATGCTCTTTCCCCCCTTTCAAAATAAATACAGATGGAATACCAACTGGAAAGCATCTCAAAGCCCTCCCAAATAAAATATTTTGTTTTGGTGTGAGCCATTGCCTGCAGAAAGCTGGGGCTACATAAACTAGTAGTCAAGTCTTACCAGCTGTGGAAGGAATCCTGTTTATCAAGCACCAAAGAGAACCACAGTCCAGAGGAACATTGCCTCTGCACCACAATAAACACATCTACAGTAAGAGGGTGATTCCAATGAACGGCCCTCTTCAGGGGTAACATTATTTATGCCAAATAGCCATTTACATTATCTACTGTAGTGTATTCACTCAAGATAAAGTGATGCATGTTTGCTTATGAATTTCTCAGTTCTGTTGTGTTTTTGATTTATGCGCGTTTCTTTTACCTTACAAACAGTTTCAGTATCCCATGGCAAGATGGTCCGCAGATCAATGAGCTCGCAGGACACTCCCAGTTTCTCTTGAGCCATATTGGCCACCTCCCTCATCACATGAATCTAAAGGGGAAAAAAAGAATGCCTTTAATATAATGAGTTCATGCAGTCTGCAGTTGGCTGAGATATTACATTAACTGGAACATAAGCTCTGTCCTACATTTGTTATGCATTATGGAGTACGTGTTTCTATTCTAAAGGGCTTACACATCTGAGGTGATTGCCAATAAACTATACATTCTCATACAACTTCCAGATGCTGCGGTTACAATAAATATATAACTCATGCAGCCAAGTTCAGTTTCAAAAAGCAGTTGGATAATGACCAAAAACAAATAAGCGATTCCCTAGTTCTAAAATAATGAATCATGTCAATGCATCGATGACATGCAAAAATGATACATAATTGCTCATAGCATCCATTCCTGCTTGTGAACAACTGGGCCTTTTAAGGATGCCCCTTTCATTCTGTTGCCCCGGTCCCAACCTTTGAAATGTTATTCAGAATTAGCATATATTTACATATGCCCAACTATGTAGTTGTTACAGTATAACATTGAAAGTATTGTTTCAAATGAATATGTCAAAATGCTTCAGCAAATTGTCACATTCTGTTTTAGTTATGTTTAATGCAGCAACCCAACTTTTTTCTTAAGCATCAGTTTTTATTGCACTTGCCGCCTCTTGCAGATCAGCGCCAAATAAACAGAAAGTTAAAAACAGCTATTTGGACCTCAAAACATGTTATTCACATTAAATCATCATTTGTGTAAGAGTTCACCGAGTCCGTGTTTACTGGCAGGCATGATTGGCTGCTTTTAAATAACAATGGCTGTGATCAATCTGAACCATTACAACTAGAAAAGTTGGCAAAAGTTGAGCCATTTTGAGAAAGAACCAGCAACAAATATTATTAAGGAGTTATGCTGCCATTATATTATCTCAAGCAGATAAAGAGGGAGAAATCATTAGAAGAAAGAGACTTTTAAGATGAGGGGGAAAAACGGCCTCTGTTTGGGTGATCAGAAAGGGAGGACTGGGCACTCATCCTTTCACTCCACTCTGTGAAAGTTGTTTTCTTTACTCTCATCTGCAAAGGCCTGACAGAAGAGAGGAGTAATGAGGTGGGAAAGAAGAGTGGCATTATAAAAGGGAGAGCCATGCTTTCCACTACTTCACTACTTCATCCCCGTTCATCTCTGTCCATTCTTTAACAATAATACTGGCTTTGATGGAGGAGTTTTTCCTTCAATGTCCTGCGACCCCCCTCCAATGCTGCAGGTACATTATGGCCTGGATAAGCCTGTTAAAGTGGCTGGGTACAATCAAAGTCGGAGATGACTCCTGGTGCGTTACAGGCACCTTTATATGGAGCTGCAGAAAATAAAATCTCCCAGATGAAAAGAAAGACAACAATGGAAAGTGTGCGACAGACATGCAGTGGAAAGCCTAATGATGTGGAGATGTCTGAGCAGATACAGCCGCAGACTGGCGGCTTAGAAACCCCGCTGGGACAGAGGGGCTTGTGATAGACTTAAAGTTAATCCACTGCTTGCCTCTGTGGCTTTAAACGTCATTTAGTGGAGATGAGACTGGACTCCCTTTTTCCTGCGGCCATGGAAAATGATCCAAAGATAGATGACAACTCAAAACTGCTAGGGTCACCCACTGAGTCCCATCAATGATGCACAGGAACGCCTACCTGCGTCCCCCAGGCAACCAGAGTGACATCACTTCCTTCCTGGAGGACCTCAGCCTGTGAGAGTGGGATGGTGTAGGACTCCACAGGAACCTGCTCCACTAAAACACACAAATTCAAAGACAGACTGATATTAAATCAATGCTTACATGCAAACACATTACATGCAAGCTCACACACAAGATAAACAAGGGTTGATTCTGAACTTATTCATTAGCTTCTTCACTGTGCACCCTCTGGTTTTCGTGTAATACATTCACATCCTGAACTGATCGGACCCTTAAGAATAGACCAGATGACAAACTGGTAAAATAACAAAGTTAAAGAACACAGTTCCTACTCTACAACATTTACTCTGGCCCATTTAAAATGCTTTTTTTTTTCCAGAACCTCATCTCTCACCAGAGACAGAGTGTGCTTTTATCAGCATAATCTGATGCATGACATAATGATATCTTTCGCCAGCTAAAGCCAATAATGCTGATCAGTTCTGACAACAAAACATTGGTGAGATGGGATATCAATCAGAGAAGAAACCACATAAATGGGGCATCGGCCCAAAAAAAGGGGCCTTGCAGCCAGCTTCTCTTTGAACCAAAATCCAAGACAAAGTGCATGTAAGTACATGGTTTGAATAAGAGTTAATAACGCCTTGGAATACTCATGCATGGTCATGGAAATCATTACAATGCAAAAACTTATCATAGACTCAAACTGCCATCACTTTTAAACATGTGGCTTATTAACAATATTTATACTACCCAGACACAACATATTATCACTAAATGCACTATTTTAACTAACTTTGACTCTTGTTCACCATAAAGGCTTTGGCGCAAAACTCGTGGATTACTGAAAGTGTGAGTGGACTCTGAAGCAGACTGCTGAAAGCATTCCTATATGGCAACGCATGAAGTCAAATTTACAATTAGGCAGAGTAATTATACTCTGGGGAGACACTGGGTTTGAGACCTCTCTGGAAACCTTGAATGACTTCCATGATCCCTTCAAGCCTTTGAGAAGCCGTAAAGGAAAGAAAAATTGCCCATCCCGACAACTCACTATATTAAAACAACATAAAGGACTTGAGTGAATCATACACAGCTCCTGATTTAGTCTTCCAGACGAGACAGAAAATAGGCCCTTTGCAGTGTTAAAATTGAATTATGAAAACTAGGTTATGGTTTAATAAGTGGAATCTCAGGCCCCACAAAACAGTATGGCCTTGATGAGACAAATGTGTGGTTTTTATACTGTTCTGCACAGGCAAAGCGAGCCCACTGCAATTATAAAAACATGACTTCATAGTCCAGGCATAGATCATTAGAGGCACGTTGACCTGTCACGAGAGCTGGCTAACTCGGCCCATATATAAAATCTAAAATAATACCCCAAAATCTAAAAGATAGATCCGTGATTTGTCATAAAGCTCTCTAAACATAAGGAATCAAAATAATTAAAAATAGGGGGACAACATGTTAATGTGGGTGGAACAATGTAATGGTCAGTTCAGCTTGACAAAAGCAGCTGGTCATTGACCACATCCTCTTACAAGCATGTCTTAACACTTACTTGACTGACAAAACAGTCAGTATCTACCACATCTGGGATGTAGCAACCTCTTTTTCATACACCATC
>JAOWBC010001592.1:5146626-5172007 GCA_028566105.1 Hypoplectrus providencianus
TTTATATATTTCACAACTATTTACTGACACTTGGCATGTGGATACCAGTGTAAACAGGAAGTAAATTGTATGATGTTAAGTAGAAAACACTAAGTAGTAGGAAAAGCTATGGCATGTCAACAAGGTGGAACTGTTACTGAAAATAACTAACTATTAAACAAAATGTTTAGTTAAACTTGCAACATATAGAGGTCTGTAGGAAACAATATGGACTGAGGAGCAAAATCAAAAAGAATGGATTGTGGCTGCTGATAGCACCATGAGTTGCACATCACTTGCTTCTACTATCTGCCCTGTGATAGGGTCTGATTCACAAAAGATATTGCACTATTATATCACAGTGGGCAAACACACCTAGAAAGTTTTGAAGCTCAATCAATCAATATACCTCCTTTTTACACAATTGTAATTATAAAAGTGGCACCGTATAAATGTGCACATATGAGGGCATCAGCTGTGGACATCACGAGTCAGGCTGGGCGGAAATCTTAATTTACCACCAGCTCTCTGAAGACAGTAATTTCATTTTTTGCCTTACTTTTGCATGTTTAGTGGCCACAAAAGCATACTTTTGTGAATTCAACCCTCTGCATATTTTTAACATGAGGATGGAAAAAAATCACTCCATGTTTACAGTATCTCACCTTCAACACATCTAGCAAATCCTTCTCGGAGATGTCAGGAAACTCAATCCTGTGGGAAGGATCAATGATGGCGTGCAACTTGGCGATCTGATTGGTAATGCTTTGGAATGGAGTTTTACCATAAGTCATGCAGTACAGTATACATCCAAGGGACCATACGTCTCCTTTGGGGCTGATCTTTGGAGAAAACAGCAAAAAAGAAAAAACTGAGAATGTTTGAAACACTATCCTGCAATCAGAGATTATTTCTGACAATTTTTAATTGAGCTGGTACCTTGGAGCGGGCTTTTCCTGCTTTGGAGGAAGTGTCTTTGATGGCTTCAGGTGGCATATAGTTCAAGGTTCCAACCTGTGTATGACAAACAACCATGTGTTACATCAGTAGAGTGGAGACCTGATACATCACATTTATGTTGATAGAAAAATAAAAACAAAAAGCACTTACTGCTTTTTGGGAGGCCTAGCCTGGAATTTAACAACATTTCAGAGATACATTCAGTGTATATTCAGTGACTCTTACCTGTGAATCCTTCATTATGCTTGTCACATCTGGTTGGATTCTGTTGGCAATGCCAAAATCGATCAACTTCAGGGAGGCATTTACAATGACAAAATTTGCTGGTTTCAAGTCACTGTGGATAATTCCTGCATTGAAGACAAATGGGACATTTAGATTAAGAATAGTTAGAAATTATCATTTGGTGTGCTGTTTTGTGAACAAAAAATATTTAGAAACAATTAGGAAACAGTAGTGGTAGCTATAGAAAAAGCAAACCATGTTTGTGGATGGTATGAACGGCCTCCAGCATGTTCTTCCAGTAGAACTTCCTCTCCAGCGGATTCACAGTTTTACGGTTTCGCAACCAAGTGTTCAGATCCAAGTTTCCACACTCCATCAGCATGTAGATGTAGCTGTTGGTTATTTCACTGGAAACACAAAAACAATTGTCAGTGTTTGTTTACTAAAAGCAAAAAAGAAGTGTTATTTGTGGTGACGACACGTAGCAGAGTTCAGGTCAAACTCTCTTCTGTATCATCTTCCTCCTTTGCTAAGAAGTGCATTGCTGTCACCAAATGGGCTGTAAAGACTTCACTCATTCATGGCCTCTTTCAGCCTTATTATGTTCCACACAGGAGCAGCTGCTGAGTGGTAAAAGTCTGTATACCAGTCCAGTCCAATGGCTGCCGTAATATCAATCCAGATTTAAAAAAACAAAACAAAAAAACAACCCAAGAACAAAACCCTACAGTGCAACAATACATTGTTTTAAGACAGGCATGTACTTACTAGTCATAGAGCTTGATAATTTGATCACTGTATTGTTGCAAGTGGTTCAGATGCTGAATCTCATTTTTGTAGCTTTCTACTGTCTGAGCATCGGCCTCCTCGAGGTCGACATATTTCACAGCAAACAGCTGCTTTTTGTGATCAAGGACCTGATAAACCTAATACAAACAGAACAATAAAACAGGTCATAGATAATACAATAGGTGCAAACAACAAAAGCAAAGAGCGTGAATGATGAAACACTGAAACCAAGGACAATTTCACCATTAATGTTTTACCTTGCTGGATCCACCACGTCCAATCATCTTGAGGATGAAGAACTGCTTGCCCTTTATTGTAATGGATTCATTTGAAAAGGCAGTGATAGAAGCCTAAAATATAATTCACACAAAAGTATATCACATCATTAGAGTTTAAAATTATTCATTGTGCAGGTCATAAAATATGGCCTGCATTCTAGATACATAATGCATTAAATCTCTGCTTTAATATTTCATTCATCAATGCTGCAGGACATAGAAAACCAAGACATTTTCTGTTTATATGTTAAAGCTTGTTGTAGTTGTAATAGAAACCTCAGTACCTATTAACAAAATAAAGCGTATTATTTCATATTGTTAGTGGCACTTTCATATCAATAACAGCTTTGTAATTGCAAAGGTGTTGTGGCTTCATCCATTATAACAGGTGTTTGGCGTTTGTGGACACATGTACCATAACCTCTTAGTCTCAAACAGGGATTTATTTGACAAGATAACAGTAAATGTGGCCATTGACTTGCTGTACCTGTGGAGTTTGGAAGCATGGCGCCTGGCTTACAGGTGTGAAAGGCTGATGAATGGGTCCAGCTCTGTGTGCTGCCACCGCAGAGGAAGACACTTCAGGGCATCTCTTTACAACAGGAGTAATGAAGCTGAAGGGAAGAAATGTGGTATAAAGAAGCACTTAAAGAACCAGAGGGGTTTTCTGAAGCTAATTAATTGCAACTGATTATGTTCCAGACGAGCAGATACCAAAGTGAAGATAATACCTGTTAGCACTGGGATTTCTGTTGCTGTTAGGAGTCTGACAGACTGTTTGTGGGTTCAGTCTTGATGGAATCTGAAGGGACGGAGTAGGAAAGGGCTCAAGTACATGAGAATCTGGTCTTGGGTCAGGAGGAGTAGACCGTTTATCCTGGGAAGAAAATAATTTGTACAGATATAAGTGACACGAGGGTCAGGTTTTAAGACTTAAACTGAAAATTGAGTCAACAACCCTGTTTACAACTAGAGATGCAATTTTTAAACATTTGCTCTAAATGCATTGCAAAGAGAAGACTTGTGGATAAAAACATGCCATCAGACCTCTGGAGAAACATGCCGGCAGACTAGAGATGGCATCTTCCACTCTGATAGGGGCTCCTTGTTGGCAGGTTTAGGCTGCTCCAGTGACCGGGTCACAGGGACACGAGCAGGAAGCTGAAAGTCCTGGTTCCCCGCACAAGCAGATGCACTGACTGGGACTCGGGTTTGCAAATCTACAAGAGAAACAGTAGGCATTTAAAACATTTCAGAAACAAACAATGTCAAACTTTTTGAACTTAGAAAATGCCCCTAATTAAATGTTTGTATGAATTAACCTATGGGATGCTCCTCCTCTGTGGTTGGCACAAGCTGCTTCTCTCCGGATTTCAGGTTACGTATGGCCATCTCCAGCAGCTCTGCTGGCCGTGCGTTTAGTGACAGGGCTTTGTGCAGAATTGACGTGGCTTTGATCACATTACCTGAAAAGGAAAGAAGGAATAACATTTGAAATTTCACTATATTTAGCTGAAATTACATTGTCTTGACAACCTGTTTGTAACATAAAGTCAGAGGTTGTAAAAATATTATAATATAATATTATTATAATATAAGGACACTGGCAAAAACAACTCTTAGAATGTATGCTACTTAAACGAAATCTGTTTGTATACAATAGGCTGCATAGCTGAGTAAATGTGTGCATTTTGTGTTTTTATGCCTTTTCCATATATCAAATTACTGAAAACTAAAATAAAAACTAAGCTATGTTACCTTGAGAAACCTCAAATTGGGCGTGTGCTACGTGGACAAAGGCAAAGCCTTTGCAGTTGGATCTTGCAACTATGAAGTGGTCCTGGGCTTCATCTGGGTCTTCAATCCTTCAAATAATAAAGAAAAACAAAAGAAAGAGAAAAGAAATGTGAATATTCAAAAACCACCTGACAAAGCTAAACTTGAAACATTACAATACATAAAAATATTAACATAAATATTCAACTGAGGTTGTTCCTTTACTCTATATCAGCAGCCACACTGCACCTCATGTCTGAATGACTAAAAGTCAGGAGTGAGACACCTGATTAAAGTTTAAATATTAGAGGCATAGCTTTTGTTAAAGCGTTAAAAAATATTTGCTTTAAAAATATGAACATGTTATCCTGTTATGTTTTATGTCTCAGTAACATTTGTTACGCATTGATAAAGATATTTCTGAGAAAATTATGAAATAATCTTTTTTTTATCTGAAACATTTAAATACACACATAGCAAAAAAAAAAAGAGTGTAATCTAGGCATTTTTTCCATCTGCACTCACCCCTTCAGTTCTGCATATCTAACCAGGATTCTGGCATAACTAATGTTTTTGCTGAATTGTCTTATTGGCAGCCTTGAGAAGATTTTAGAATAATAGTCCTTAAGCTTATTGAGGAGGTTGAGGTCTGTGTGAGGGTTGCCTCTTTTCTCCAGGTTCTTCAGATATGTCCAACAAGACTCGGGGGACTTTGTATTGATGATCTGATCAAAGTTGTAGGTTACATCTGTTGGAGGGAAACTAAATGTCATCACAGCAGCCAAACACTACATGCACATTATTAACACGGCTCAAAACATTGAAAAATTATTAGACTACTGAACAAGCGGTCTCGTACCTTCCATTTTTGAGCTGTCCATTGGGTCATGTGAATGAAGGAGTGTGGTGGTGGAGTCCACAGCTGCCTGGTCCTCCCAAGAGGAAGGTTCTGGGCTGACAGCTGCCAGCTAAGAACACAGCATCATAAGACAAGCATATTATACTTCTTTAACTGAAGCTGAACATATTTACTTAAAAGAGAGTTAATAAAAGTGTTGATTGTGACGGGGACAGAGCCAAACTACAGCAGTTCATTTACACTCACTTGAACATCTCCATCGACACCATTTTTCCTTGAGGATGATAGCCCAAATGTTGCGTTCATATTTGAGCTGGATGCTTGTCTGAGACAAAGTTATATCAATAACGTAACAACACATACGTAAAATCCATATACAATTGTCTATTCATCCATCTGATTATGAATCTACCTACAGCTTTACATCTATCTAACCAAGATGACAGGGGAGGTTATTTAAACATTCCATTAACAGAGAAAGCAATTTTTAATGCTATGCAAATTCATATTTTATCTGACAACAAATCTATTACCTATATACAGTACTCTTCAGGGCATGATAAAATTAAACAACTTTAGAAATAAATGATGGGAAAAGAATTACCTGGAAAAACTGATGTGGCTTGCTGAGTCCTTTCTCTTGAAAGGCTTCCCATTATTGTAGTCATCATCATCCTTTTCTGGGATTGAGAAAGGCACTACAGGAACTCTAACTGGCTGCAACACAAACATTTGAAACACCACCTCAAAATTTCATATGAAAAAAAAATGAATCACACAATCTTTGGAAAGAAAGGGGGATTTGTGAAGAGAGGTAGGATGCAACTCTCACCATGCCAACTACTCTCTTGCGCTGAGATCCAGTTTTCCAGCATGGTAGCTGCTCGTCTGATGATAAACTAAGGTGTTCTGTCCTGCAGGCCATTGGTCAACATAAATTTAATATTCCCTAAATCAAACAGAACCCTTTAAAAAAATGTTGGTGGTTGTTGTTGTTTGATTCTTACCCTGAACCAAAAATACTTGAGAGCTGCAAGTCTCCTGTACCGTCTGACGTTCTGCATACTTTCTGGGATGCTGAGGCTTTTTTGACAGAACAGTGCACATTACTGTTCGACAACACTGGCAGAAAGAAAACAAGGGAAAATGTGAAAATCTGGCTGCGAAGAAGTTCATAGAATACATGATTTTATCATATTACTTTTAATATGCTGGACTGATTTCTCATCAGTGAGGTAATCCAACCATTCAACATAATGGAATAGTGAGAATAAATACTCACATGGTAAATTTTCCTTAATCTCCGAGATAATTTGTGTTTTCCCTGTCTGCATGCTCTGCAAGGCAGCCTCTAGCAGTTCCTTAGGTTTAGCACCCAGTTCAAATGCATTCTGCAGTATGTAAATACCTCTCTTTGTGTTGCCTAGTGGGATGATATAGCAAACATTGATATATTCCAAATAGCATGACATATAGATATGCTTAAATGTACAAGGCCATCAAACAAAAATACCTTGGGAATGTTCAAACTGTGCATGTGCAATGTGAACAAATGCAAAGTTCTGGCTGTGAGATCTTGCCACATTGAAGTTGGCTTCTGCTTCATTGACATCTTGAATTCTAACAAACAAAAACAGGAATCACTGACTTAATAAGGGTTACCCAAGATAACAATAAACCCAGAATAAAAAAAACTAGCATAAGTTAGTTGTTTGATATACATAGGGTTAGGGTCAACTTTTGTTACTCACGCTTTTAGCTCTGCAAATCTGACCAACATCTTGGCATAGCTCTCATTCTGACAGTGTTTTCCTAGTGGCATATTGGAGAATACTCTGGTATAAAAGTCAATAAGTCTGGTGAGGTGGTTAGGATCCAGTTGAGGGTCGCCTTTCTTCTCCAGGTCCATCAAATATGACAGGCATGATTCAGGTGAGTTTGAGCCAATAACTTGGTTAATATTGTCCGTGTCATCTGTAACAAGTGCAAGGTGTTATAATGACTTTATAAAGAATGGATAATTGGATACTGATGTATATGGAGCTTACTGTGACAATAAGACTGAAACAATACCTTCATTTAGATACTTTTTAATTTTGTTGAGCTTTTGATAAAGCATTGCAAGCTGCTGCTTTCTATCTGTATGCTCTTCTTCTTCCATCTGGAATTAAAAGGGAAATATAGAACATCAGCCCCAAAAGGCCTTCTCGGAGGCAGATATACAATTAGGACGACAAAACCAGATTAAAGAAAGATATTCACTGAATTATCGGCTTGTATACAGTCATTCATATACTTAATGAAACTTACAAGACACTCTACCAAACGGATGACGTATGCGTGACTTTGACTTTTTATTAAACTCACCAGCGAGTATATGGGACACTTGGTAACGTTAATAAAACTCCACAGTTTTTAGGGTAAAGTTAACGTCACGTTGCCACAATGACGTTCCACTTTTTTTAAATCGTGTTTCACCAATTAAACAAATTGCCCCCTTTCTTAAAAAGCAAACAAACAAACAAACAAAAAAAATGGTACTTACGCAAAATTGCAGCGAAGCAAGATAAATCGACATATTCAAGACTTTCGAAACTTAGTTTTGGACACCGCTCTCAATTAAAAAAAGAATTTACTCTTTCGTGTTTACAATCTGAGTTAGCGTTGGCTCAGTTAGCTAGCTAGCTAACTTGTTGTCAACGTTAACAAAGTCAGCGATTTCATTCCCCCATGGAAACTCGCATACTGGGAAACAGTTAAAAACAATTATATATATCTACATAAACAATAGAAAATATTACTCTACAAAAGAGTCTCACCATGTTTACGCTGTCAAAAATCCCGTTTCACTTGCGGAGCATTAAAAAAAAGGCTCGCCTTCAACTGCCAGTTTTCAAATATGCCACTTCCGTCCCAGCCTTGCGTTCATTGGATATACTTGCGGTGACGACAGCGTTGGTTAGGTTTACAAACTTCCCCACAGGCACGACAATTGTATTACTATAGACTGTAAAAAAAATCATATATACGGATATGAAAACTCGTAAAAGCTCTTATGATTTAACCATGGTGCATTGTATAAACTAACGATTTATTCTCGATCTCCAGGATTAAGATTTCTAGCAAAACAATTAATTGAAAACAATTTGATAGTATCCAGGATTACCTCGATGAAGCGGTTAAGACAATGAATGAATGAATGAATGAATGAACAATGTGATAGTTATGAGCCGCGGCCAGGCCTTGTCTAAGACAACATTTGACGATTATTCGTCTTCATGTTTTGTCGTTGTTGTTACCGTGTTTTTCCTGTTAGATATCCTACTTCATTATAGGGATGCATGCCATGCATTGGGCTTGTAGTGGAAAATGTATACAATATTGGCCTATTATGTATTATTTAAATAATGAAATTTTAGATAAACAATTTTTTTATATCAGATGGGATTATAAAAATAAATTGCGTCATTAACCTAGCATAGCTGTCCTCCAACATTTTTTGACACCTAATGAAAAATCATTTTAAAATGTTAAATTATTGTTTTTTTTTGTTGTTGTTGTTTTTCTTGTCGGGGGACTCATCGGTCTTGAAAAGCAGCCAGACAAACCTACTTATAACCAGTTGTATAGTTTCCTTTATTTCCTACAGTACCTGAATCCAACAGGAACACGCTGCACTTCCCTGTTCCTGCTCCTCCCAGCTCAAAGATGGCAGCCATGGGACTGAGATGAGCTACGACACGAATTTAGGAGTTTTGTCATGAAACCGCATTTGGTCATACAGCTGCTACATGCATCGTTTTAACATGACAGCGATATAATTTGTCCTTGCCAATGTATCGTCATACGAATACAATTAAAGGATTAAGAAATATCATGTTTTCCTGTGGGCTAAGCTAGCAAGAAACGGTTAGCAAATAAATGAACTTGTCTCTTCTGCCGTTCCAGAAGAAAGAGGCTGCCCTGCATACGGTGTATTGACATCTTGCAAGGTGAGGATTTGCAAAATAGCTAAGCTAGATTTGTGCTACGTTATTTTAGCACCAACATTGATGAAACTTGAATGACATCTAAAGCTAACATCGCTCCCATCTTTTTGTTCGAGGCTTACAATTTCTTGTTGCACAAAATTACAAATCTTTCTGATTAATTGCATTTGTTAGGGTGTAATTGTGTTCATTGCATCTATTAATGCACTAGCTAACTGCAGTCATTTCCCCTCAAGCAGAACCGAGTTTAATTGGAGGCTAGTGTCACGCTTCTCCAGATCATGAATAATATGACCAGTTGTTGATACGTAATTTACGCCAACACGTTTCTTTTTAAGGACTGACTCCTAGCCAACTATTCTCTGGTTTCATGCTACAATGCCTGATTATTTGTCTACCCCAGACTTGCTTTATTCAACATCCTCGTGCTTTGGAACAAAACAAGTCTTGATCATCATCCTGATGCTAATGTTTTCTCTTTCCTTCCTCTCGGGCTCAGTTTCATCATGGCCATCACTCAGTTCCGTCTCTTCAAGATCTGCACATGTCTAGCCAGCTTACTTTCCTTCTTTAAAAGATTGATATGCAGGTGAGCACAACAAATCACACTTTTGTTTCATTATGTTCTTGCAAATGAGGCAGTAATGTGCTATATGGCAAACACAAAATGTTAAAAAAAAAACAAAAAAAGAAGAAGAAGACCTGATGCCATTGCGATATTGATAGGACATAGTAACACAAGTGTTGACCTAATCTTAGTGACAAAATAACATTAAAAGGAGTTTGAATATGCAGTGCTTGTTTATCATACTCACTACCACCCACTATGGTATATTATGCAGCGCAAACTGGTTCATTGCTTGGTGGGTCACATGCATGCTGTCTTACAGGAAGCGTCTCAATTAATGTGACCCACAACCACCCTCAATTTAATGTAAAATGCTGCAGATGTGTACAAAATCTCATTGCATTGCCATCTGTGTCGTACAAACAAATCAACAAGAAACAAAAAACAAACAGAAACAAATCAAAATGCTTATTTTCTTAATGGAGTTCAGGTGGATCAGGGCTGTGCAGGAGAAACTTAATGCTGATTGGCTTTCACAGCAGAGCATCACACAGATTTCTTTTTTTAGTTGAAAAATGTTAACTTGTTTGTATCAGTGTCATGTGTTTCATGTGAACACACCAGAAGACGAGTGTCTCTGTTAGGTTTGAGAATGGCAGAGTCGAAATCCTTGTTAGTGGATCAATCTCTCTTCACTGCAGATATCTCACAGTAGTTGTGGGCCGCAATTTTATGTCAGTTGCTCCTGTTTCCACTGTGTTAACTGTGCAGGAGCGGAAGGGGCCGTAAGCTCAGTGGCGATCAAATAACTCTCCCGACTACAGTGGATTTTTCATCATCAGTACCAAAACAGGTCAGTAATATGTCAATCAGCAGCACCTTTCCTAAGAATTTTAGAGCCTTTGGTTAAATATAGATACAAAGATTGGACTAATGTTCTAAATTTGCATGTACTTGCTTATAAATAGAGTTTTCATGTTTTTCTCTGCACAGCCAGAGATTGAAGAATGGAGCTCCTGGGATGAAGATGCTCCTACAAGCATTAAGATTGAAGGTGGAAATGGTAATGTTTCCCCTCCGCCCAACGATATGGATGAAGAGCCCGACTACTTCAAAGACATGGCTCCCACCATCAGGAAAACACAGAAGGTATGTTCAAAAACATTGCTGCTGATCCAGTGTTACACAGCAGATGAAAAAAGAATGAAAAACTTGACACTGGTGACATTTATTACATGGCACTCCGGCATTGTGTCACAGCTTAACATATGTTAGATATTTAATTATGGGGAAATGTATTTGTTTCCTTTCTGTTTGGATACAGTGTAAGCTTTTTAAAAATGCAGGGATTCCCCTGAGAGTTGATATATTTGAGGTGGCAAGCCAGCCAGAGTGTTGTCTGACTTGCTGGTTCTAATGTGTTGGTGTAAGTCTGCCTATTGGGCGCCTGTTTCAAATGACATTCTCCAGTATCTCTATCTATTTTGCAGGGGCACTACCACTGCATCCTGGGTTTAGCACTGCCCAGGAAGAATGTGATTGGTTTAAAGAAATGCAAACAAGCTTATCCCAGAATGATAATGTGTGCAGCCAGACTGTTCTCCAGTGCTGACACAGCGCTGTGGAGATAGGTCTGCTTGTGCGAGACGACCTAGAACGTGACACGTCACCTTGTCATTATTTAAATTGTGGCAGGGTCATTCAAATTGTAGCATTTACTGTTTAAAATAATACATATGGTCCCTCTTCCTAAAGGGTAATGTTTTTGGTCATAAAAGTGCATACATTATTATGTTATTGGTGGAGGTGGTATTTGTTACAGGCCTCAGCTGTAAAATACAGCATATCCGAGAGTCACACTGGTTTCTTAAGTAGACTTGTCACTATAAAGATTTGAAGTAATTGCAGTGTTTAACGCAACTTGAGAAGCTCTGACATGCCGTGTGTAGCTGCTGCTCCCAGCTGTTGGACAGGAAAGGCTGCAGTCCATGAGCTGCTTGTTAGAATAGCGTTGCTTTTATAGACATGTTGCAGTCAATAAAACAATACATTTGAAAGAGGTCTCTTGCATTGTGAAGAGGCATCCTTGACAAAACCTTGACTAACTGTGTCCTTCAGTCAGAATTTTTGTGCAAAACTAGACAAAGTTAGCATCTATTATATTCCTGTCATGGACGCACGGAAAATAAAATACAATTTTAGCCACTTGTGTACAGCTTGATTAGACAGGGAATATACAATAAGGAAATTGGCGTTGTTCTTTCAAAAATCAACGGAGAAGTAAAAGGAAGACTTTAATGGTGTAATATTTGAATATGTAATAGTATTGGCGTCACCGTCATCTTTTCAGCTTGCATTTTTCATGTTAGACCAGGGAACAGGTCACTCAACAAATCTACAGTTTAATGGCACCCTTTTCTTGTTTTTCCTGGTAATATACTTCTAAAGATGCTTATAATTTATGCACCTTATCAATATCATGTGAGCATAAGAGCACATGACCAATTTGACAAATTGCATAAATGTAGATAATGCCATTGTAACTTAATTTTCTCATTTATGGCTATTATTTTTAAATAAAAACAACACTTTATGTGGACCTGCAGTGGGATTGTAATGCATCACAGAGTGCTTCAGTTGATGTTTCAGCTCGTGTGTCTCTGGCTGCCGTGTTGCAGATCGTGCTGAAGAAGAGAGAGCCTTTGAACTACCTGGTGCCTGATGGCTCAGCAGGTTTCTCCAGCAGACTGGCAGCCTCTCAAGATATGATGACCTTCAGTCCACCTTCTGTAAGTTACACTTTTATACCATACAAAAGATAAAAACTTAATCAAAGATGTGTTGTCTTGAAGACAAAGATAACTAAGTTAACACAGTTAACTTGAATAAATCTGTTTAGAGTTAGGTTTGCCTTTCTTTTAGACATTTTTGAACTGAAAATTTAAAGTTTTAAATTATGTTTTTATTCAGAGAATTCACAGATCAAGAGATAGGAAAGGCAATTTACAGGGTTCATTTAATATATATTATTTATATTTAGTTTTATACTTAGCCACCCGTTTCATTTTAGAGATATGGGGAAATGTAACTTCAACAAAGCGTGGTTGAATAAACAATCCTTTTGCCTTTTGCTCAAACTGGTAGATAGCAGTGTTATAAAGGCTTTTTACATCGTATGCAAGAAATAGATTGCTGCCAAGAGTGCAGAACTAAGGAGTTTACTTTTCCTGATCTCTCGTCCTCATTTTTACATCCTGTACACATTCCACATTTCCACTTTTGAGAAATAGATGAACACAAATTCTCAGATTTGCCAATGTGGCTGTGAAATGGGTATTAAGTTCTAAATGGTCTTAAATAGGTCTTCGAAGGTCTTAGATTTAACTTGAAGAAACATTTAGGAGCCATGTATTTACAGATGAATCCGATAGACGTGTGTGCGTGTGTCTGTGTGTGTGTCTGTCTGTGTCTGTGTGTGAGAGAGAGGACAAGATCAGGCAAATGAGCACTGAGCACTCCTGAACACACTGAACACACCTGGAACTTTACTTCTCTTGAGTCTGGTGTTGCGTTTCCGTATGAAGTTTTACTTGTATCCACAAATGCATTAAAAGTTCAAAGTAATCTGTCCTTTTGTACAGGCTGAACTGGGAGAAATGGACAACTGGCAGGAGGACACAAATGCGTGGGAGGATGAGTCTGACGCTGCCTGGGAGGCAGAGGAAGTGCTCAGGTAACGTTTCAGGACAACTTACACGGACGTGCACTCATACCAGTTTGTCAGGTTTTTTAGCAGATGGTATAAATGATTAGTTAAACTCATCAACACAAGTAATTCCAGTAATAACACAGTAACAGGAGCAAGTGTAGGAGTAAGAAAATTAAATGCATTTGTGTTAAGCATTAGAGGGCCCTGTAACTGGACTGGATTTCTACATAAAGCAGTCTGCAAAAAGTATGGATCTCATTGTACTATAACTTTAATACCCAGGATTTGATCTGGTATTTGCCTTTCTCCTGATCTGCTTTAGCTGAAAGTAAGTTAAGAAAAGAACATTTAAAACGGGCATTCTATTGAAGTGGTGTAGGTTCACACATTGGCCAGCAGGTGGCAGTGTTTGCCATAATTACTGCAAACAAGAGCAGGGAACAGCATCCTGTTTCCTCCACTCAGCTGACCTAGCTTGCATTGATGTGTGCTGTCATTTGTTTGCCCTCCCTTTATCTACCAGACAACAGAAGATGGCTGAGAGAGAAAAGCGGTCCATGGAGCAGCAAAGGAAGAAGATGGAGAAAGAGGCTCAGAGAATGATGAAGAAGGAGCAGAAGATCGCCGTCAAGCTCTCGTAACATTTTTAGAAACGCTCAGTTTTGAGCCAAAGGGATTGGAGGGGGCAAAGACACTGAATCAATCATCACTCTGTCTTTAAAGTCATTAAACTGACCAGGATAACCACCACACACTACTCTCTGTTAGCAAACAGTCCTTCTCCACCCTGTTTCCACCAGCAGCCATTTTAGTCTGTTTTCCAGCTGCAGCAGTGTAAAATACATCATCCTGGAGGGCAGATCACACACCTGGTGTCCTGTTCATGTGGCAAGGTCATGTTGGTCTTCAAGGGAAAGCTGTATTTATACCATTCAGTTCATCTTAGGTTAGATGATTCCATTTAGATTCTCATGAAATCTGTCAGTGAGATTAGAAAAATGTTCAATTTTGTTTTCTCTTCCCAGGAATATTTGTAAATAAACAGGTACCTGTACTACCTTTTGAAACTCAAAGAGGGAGTACAATCCCCTTTCTTTGTCTTATTTATAACCTCAAAGGACAAAGAAGTGTAATTAACATTCAGCATCACTGTATACCAGTGACATCCCTTGGTTGGCTTAATTTTTTGTGTTTTTATATTTATGTCTATGTCTAAAAAAAATGTTTTTGTTTTTTAATTATTTTTGCTTGATATTTCCCATCATCTCCCTGTGCTGTGCAGCCCTAAATACACTGGAAATCAGCATTAAAGTGAAGGCTGAAGATTTTCAATATCAGACCATAGACTTGAATCTAGCCCAACTCTAAATGTTAGCTGTGGGTTCCTATGGTAATCTCATGGCGACTGATCTCATAGATGTAGTCTTTTGTCTGGGAATGTAACTTTGCTCTTAAATAGTTAATACACTCACTGCACAGATGCTGGCTATCTAAAACTTGGATCCCCATCACAGTGTAATCTCAAACCAGTAAGAATATGGAAAAAATACATTCTTGCTTCTTTTCCCATCTGAGAATTTGAGGCTAAGTTAATGGTTTTGACTGAGCATCCTGCTTTGCATCATTATAACAGAATTACATTCAGTGTTGGCACCAGGGCCGATTGGCAAGCTGTTGTCATGGAAACATTGCAAGGTGAAGAAAGGCTCTTTATAAATTTAAATGATACAGTTTGTGTCTGGTCTGTGATGTCTGATAAAAGACTGGAGGTGAGGATGTCTGTACTGAATGTTACAGTTGGAAAAGCTTTGCGAGCTTTTGATGCTTCCAATGACATACTGGGTTAAAAAAAAAAAAACAAGCAATGATTTACTGACACTGATTCTGTTCAAACTTAATGATAAAATGATTAGTGCATGATCAGGTTTCAATGAAAGCAGGTGTTCATTTTAAGGGAATTCAGCAGCTTATCTGTATGGATTTGTGTTTGCTTTAAAACGGCTCTTTTCACAATAATTTTTTTTTTCATTGAGAAAAGCTGCATGTTCTTCTGTTATGTCAATTTGCACATTTTGTTTTCCAATAATGAATCACAGAGAACAACGTGTTTCTCACCCAGTTTCTCTCATTCATGTGTAAGAATTGTGATAAGACCTCAATCAATCCAGAAGGTTTGGCAGATTGTTTACCTGCTCTATCAGTCCTACACAGGTTTTTAATAAAATGATTTGATTCATACCTCTAGAGGTGAATAACTTTGGTCATGAGTCAGCTGCCTCAAGTGTCACTAAGCAAGCAATTTTGAAAGCAACTACTTGATTTCTGCAGTGAAGAAACCAAGTAGTTGGTTAACTATAGTTCAAAGCTCCAATAAATTGTAAAAATGAAAAAAGAAAAACTACAAAAAGAAAATCACATTCTAGAAAAACTTGCACCAAGCAGGATTACTCAGTTTGCCAGTTTTTAAACTTCCTGGAATGTACCTAAAAAGGGGCGGGGCTGGTCGTACACACTTACAGTACAGCTCTACTGGAGCGGTAAATGCCATTGTTCCACAAAATACTCTCATGAATCTCTTTGAAATCAAGATCTCCTATGCAAGAGAGACCTGAGAACAGCAGGTATAAAGAAAAACAAACAGTTGGACATTATTAAAGGACATATAGTGTTAGGATAGGCAATTCTTACCAACTCACATTGTGATAAGTATTGAAATACACATTGGTTTCCAGTGTTGGAATGTAATTGACTATTAACCTCACCGAGTACCTTACTGAAGTACAATTTTGAGGTACTTCTGCTTTATTAACTTTAAAATTCCACACCACTGTGGTATTAGTAATTCTACTTATGTAAGAGAGCTGAATACGTTTTCCACCACAATGGATTTGAAATAATAATCATATCCTATGCTAAAATTTATTATATGGTGATTATTACACACCATTAAGGCACCAATTCAGGCCCACATAGATAGATAATTGTTTTTCAATAATTATTAAATACAATTGAAATATGATAATATAAGACATGCATTGTTTGTGTAGTATGGATTTGCCTTTGCTCAATTGGCTTTATAGTGCACTAAGTGATGTTTGAGTTTCCAAACTGCCATCGCAGCATTTGCTGCTGTATTTATAAGTGCATCAACAGAGAGTACATCACAAAATGTTGCTTAATGGATTTTTTTTAAGCACAGCCCTATTATGGCACCAGAAACAATAATTTGGTCTGACAGAGATAATGGTAGAGGGCATTGTTTTACACACTGGGTCAACATCTTCCAACTGGGTTGAAATCTGGTGACTGCAAAGGCTGAGATATCATTGTCATACTCCCCAGGTTATTCAGTGAGGCGTGGTGCACAGAAGCAACTGCATCTGTGACGTTTGTCAAGTTTATTTCTAAATATGTCCCCTGTCTGAGTCGCGAGCTTAGACATTAGTCTTGTTAATGTCACTATAATATTACAATGTCAGGCACTAAGGTGGCCTTTAACCTGGATTGACGAACTGCTGTCATCACTCATCTGACCTCCATTATAATGATGTCACTTCCATCTGTCAGGGGACACTGCCTGCCTGCCAAAACCTCTCAGAGACTGACCCACTTTCCAAAAGGGAAAATGCACGTCATCAGTCTTCAGAAAGGGAACAGGCTAAATGGGTGAAAAATTATCCTGAAATGCTCAAGAATCATATAGTAAATTGATAAGACTGGAGTGTCCTCTGCTGGTTTGACCATTGCCTCCCACTCATTTAATCCAGCATCTACAGGCTAGAGCAGGGATTACAGCATCTGATGACTCACCAGTCTGATGCCTGATGAACTTAGAGGTCATGCTTATGCAATTTAAAATACATCACCATATGGCAGGGCGAGAAATGCAGTAATCATGGCAAAGATGCAAAGTGTTAGTACATTTAATCAGCTTTTTCTTTCATTTTCACTGAATATGGGTAGGTGTTATGCAATAAGTAAAGAAAGCACTTTGCAGCAAACATTTGCTCTGGCACTGACCCAGTTTTTGCGAGCATAGGGCACAGACGACATTTTACATCTTCCGAGAGACCCCAGTAAAGTGGATCTAATGCACTTCACATTGTCAGCTCCACAACCCAGGGGACGTCTGAAAATACAAGCCGGGAAAGCTTTTACGTAAGAAGAGCCATCATGAGAACACTGCTTGGTTACACTTGGCGTCAGAATTGAGATTTTCCCCTTTTATTAATTTATATGAACATCTTGTGCAAATGAAGAAACTTGGGCTCTCCCAGCCTACCCTAACATCTTTACATAAGCCTTACATAAGCCAAACTAACAATTGTCCCCATTTTTCAACCAACGCCAAAAAAAAGTCAGAACACATGGGTGGAATTTATCATGCTTTAATATTAAAGATACAAGGACATTTGATGTAAACCACCAGTATTGCACATAGCTCAGGCACATAACAAGTGTCAGTTGCTTTGAAGCATCAACTTATTTCTATGAACAATACACAGGCTGTACCGAATAAAGCTCTACTCCCAGGGGAAAAAAATAGATACTTCTTCACAAAACAAGAACAGAGAACTCACATTTAAGCTTTGGCTGAAGGTTTCTTTTTGAACAATAGCTCTGAAATTAGAAAAAAACAAAACAAAACAAAAAAAACTGTTGAATCCTTAAACCCATCAAACAGAACATTCAATATCTCACCTCCTAAAATTCTCTTCCTAACATAAAGAAATGTTTCTTTTTAAAACACAAATACAACAAGGGACACCACAGGATGATGATAGCACATAACCATCTACCCAGATGATCAGCTGATACATGTAAATGATAATACATAAATAACCCCCTTTATAAATAATCCCTTCCATGTCACCATTTTGCTTCAACTCATGGTAACTGTACAGTGCAAAGTAACAGTGTTGGAACCAAAATGACTGCATTGATATCAAGTGTTCAACAAAAAAATGCAACAAATCTCACGAATACTCGAAAAGATGCTTAAGTGCTTTTAGTTCAAGGTTAGGCGTGTGCATGCGGGTGGAAGCCTTTTACGCGTCAGGCCTGTGAGCGACGTGACGAAGAGAGTGCAGTCCCATGATGCAACAGCCCCGGATCAGAGCCGCAATGTTGTACACCGGAGCGCTTCCGTCCACGCCGTGCCGCGAGTACAGCCAGGCCACCGTGGGCAGCACGGGGGCTGCCACTGCCACCAGATCCACCAGGAAGTTGTTGCTCCAGTAACGCTTGTCGACTGCATCCAGTCCAGGTGACAGACAAGGTTCCTCCCTGCCAACGCAAAAATCCAGCTCCTCCATGAACCGCCGGCTCTCTGCGGGTTCAGAGCAGCACATACCAGAATCAGTGGAGGTGTCGGGACTCTCTGGGGGAACAGGGCTGGGCATGCTTGGTGGGGGAGGTGATGGGTCAAGTAGACTGGCAGTGGTGGAGGTGGAGCAGGGTGGGATATCCAGAAGACTGCTGGAGGTGGACAAAGCTGTGTCCCCTGATGTTGCCCCATGGAACTTGAGCAGCTGGAGGAGCAACGCCTGCAGGTCTGGGGACAGGGGCGTTACGTCAGTCTGGATCCCTCTCTCCTCTGTGTTGTGCTGGGAAGGAGTGCTTGATGGTATGGTGTCGGGGGTGGAAACTGTGTTTGCTGGTGGCTGTGAAGTGGATTCATCACTCAATAGCCCCTCTTCCAACAGCGGGGATACCCCAGACTCAGATTCTGTCCCTGCACTCTTGCTGCTACAGTCCTGAATAAAATCCACTGCAGTGGACATGAAGACCTGCTCCAAAATGTCCGCTCTGTTGGCCATCTCATCATTAACCAGCAGCCCGCTGTCTGCCATTGCCTCCGCTCCTTGTGTCCCCAGCTCCAGCCCACCCTCCTCCTCCCCCACCATCTTCTTCCCACCGTTATCGGGGCTGTCGCAGATGAAGTCCAAGGTGTTTTCGTCTCCAAGGTTGGTGCCACTCTGGGCAAGCTCCATGCTTTGCAGCAGGGACTCCAACTTCCTGTTTTGGATGTTGATGTCGATGAAATACTTCTGTATTCCCTTATCCTTCTCCATCAGGCTGCTCTTCATCGTCTCCACCACCTGACGCAGCTGCTTGATCTCTTTGCGAGCCTCTTTGAGGGACAGCTGAGCCTCCACCCGGTGACACTCCTCCTCAATCCAGTCCTCCCTCATTCTGCTGAGCTGGGCCTTCAGCTCCTCAACCTCTGTCTCTCTAACAGGGGGAAAAAAGTCCAGAGTTATTTTAGGAATAGTTATACTGACATAATTTAAATTGTTGGACCTTGTTTAATGTGTTAATTAATTTGGTTGCCACTGTCAAATAAGTGCAATTGATATACTAATACTAATACTGATATACTAACTAACTGATACTTACACTATCAGCTTTCATTTAAACCATGAAAGGCCACAGATAAAATTCTCAGGAGCGTCTGTGCTGCTGAATCTAAACTAACCTGTCATGGACTCTGTTCTCAGACTCCATCAGTTTGGTCTTCAGGTGTCTGATGGCCACTTCCTTCTGCTGCAGTGGGGTGAGATACTGCTCTGGGTTCGGGGGCTTGATGCCATGGTTGTCTCCACAGGAGTGGTAGCGTCCTCTGTTCGCTCTTCTGTTGGTTAGAGAGACAATTACTGTCTGTTGGTAAAAAGGCCAGGTTTACCACTTTAGAACCAATGCTATCTGTTAGTTCCCACCCTGACATTTTGAAGCAACAGCAGAAAACAAACCAATTTGACGCTAAAGAGTAAAAACGCTCCCTGTAGACGGTAATTTGTCTCGCACAGAGAGTGCAGTCAGGGAAGATGCTCTCTGAAGCCTGGAATTACTGTCTGACACAGGATTATTGGCATGTAGAGGCAAGCAAAAAAAAAAAAAAAACACTAAAATGCTAAAAAAAAAAAAAAAAAATGCACAGTCGGTAAAGAAAGCAATCACCTTCCTGGAAAAAAATAATCTGGATGTTAATTGCATTAGCATTCAAATGCCCTTTGCATGTCCTGTGATCAGTGTTTTATTATGCTCAAAGACAACTATAATAGGATTCCCGTTTTTTTGGGAGAGGATGAGTGGGCGGATTTGGACAACATGCAAAGCAGCACGTAAGCCCCTCTTTCCACTATATCCTAGCAACCTGGGATACTTGAAGCTTTGATGCAAGCGCTCTGCATCCCTGCCAGAAATAGAAACAGCCCAGGAGAAGGTAACGCGCCAGTGGAAGGGATGTCACATGACTTTTAGGAAAAGCTGACAGCAAGGTGTCTTAAAGTGACAAGAGTGGAGGGTTGTGTTGCATTTATGGAAGCTGTAAACAAGAGATAAAAAGGGCAGATTCTGCTACTGTGTTTAAAAAGGCTTGGAATTGATGGTTTTATACTGCAGTGAGGATTTTGGGTTTAAACTGCATGCAGGGCTGAACTGCCAACACATATTAGAAGTACACCTTCCAAGTAATACATAGCCTGGAGCAACATGTCAGAAACTCACGGTGGTCCCAAACACTTTTGAGTTTCAGGCAATTCCATTTACACAATTATTCTGCCTTTCTGAAATATGTATGACCCCTGTTCTCTCCTCCAAACCAAGGTGCATTCACTCTAATCCTGTTACAAATCGGATGCAGCCTGCGGGGTCACTGTCTGGCTACCATATTCAGACATTTGCCGTATTAAATCCTCATTAATCCCAAGCACAGCCAAATCATGACCGATATAATCCCAGACGGCTGCAAGAGAGGAAATGATAAAAACAGTCTGAGCTTAATCCAGCCACCCACTCGCTCGCTCGCTCATCGTTATGCTGCACATGAGCCTGAGCCACAGCCCAAAACTCTTGGGTCTTCAAAATCTACTTGTTTCTCCCTGAAGCAGAGAAGGCTGGATTTGTAATGAATCCAAGTGGGGAAAAGGGAAACATGACCAGGGGGGGTCCAAAAAGTTTTTTTTTTCCCCCCTTAACTTTAAAACCCCAATCTTTGCTCTGTGGTTATTAATAATGAACGCTATGGCTGCCATACCTGGAGGTGGGGCTGGAGTTGCAGCTGCTGCTGTTAGTTGAGGAGGCAGGTCTGGGAGGAGTTCTGTAGGGAGCGTACAGCTCTGCATCGCGGTTAGCTGTAGGGCTCCCAGCTGGTTTGAACACTGGGAGCGGTCTGATGTGGGTGCTGCGACTTAATAAAAGAAAGCATTGGCTTCTTACTTCCAAAAGAAGAAGGATGCATGAATGATGAGCACTTGCTGGAAACACATTGCCAGTAAAACTACTGCTTTCCCGGGTGTTCTTCTCCCTTGGACTGAGAAGAATTTTTTTTTTTGGTGTTTATTTTCTTTTTAGATCTATTAATGTCACACTTGACAATAAAATGCTGTTTTACTGCCAATAAACACACGAAGACAACAGACATGTACCACAGACTGCTTTAAATGTCATGGTTTGTATGGCAAGCCTGAAGTACCACAAATCATCACTTTGCAAACATAAATTGTCAAATAAAAAACAGCATCCAGGTGTCCAGGACACAGCTTTCTACTGTGTTTTTGAACAAGACTTACTTGCAAACTGACCATTTGTGGCACATTGGGCTTGCTTTATAATCACCCTCCTTAAATATTGTATAGCATCACTCAGGTAGCCAATCAAGTAAAGTATGATGGCAGATTTACTACTAATGTGAGCCTTAGTGTAGTCACAACCCCAGCAGAACACAGCGAGGATTTATGCACATCATACCTGCGTGAAGAAACTCTCTTTGCAGCTGAAGGCGTGAGGCTCTCTCTGGTCTTCAGGCTGCCTGTGCTGCTGGAAGAGCTGAAGTCGGCCTCACTACCTGCAGGGGAGGCATCAGTGAGATAAGACTACAAGATGAGATCAGAGAATTTTGAAAGAGGATATAATACAATCCCTCTTAAAGAGAACAGAACCTGCTGCGGCCTTACTTAGGCTGGAACTGGTGGATAAAGAGCAAATATTTCCTTATGATCTCTGTTTACTCACTACTTTTTTCATTGTTGCACTATAATCCAGCAGTTCACATCTGAAGTTTTACTCCAAATGAAAATCAAGGACACAACATACCTCACAGAGAAACATGTTTGTAAGAAATAAAAACAAAAAAGGTCCAAGGCACTCTGCTGGCAGATAGCCATTTCATATTTAATAATGATTGTACCTGTAAAATTAAGATTTGGTACAACCCACATGTAGCATATATCATTTTTTTCTTTTTACCATAAACTAACAGTTTATACTAGCCATTTCTTTAAGATAATTTTACACACAAGGCTGTTAGGATCAGCTGCAGTCTGTCATGTTAAATCTCTAGAAGACTATTGCTTCTAAAGAGCAGAACATAAAGATAAACCCCATGACATGCACTTAGAGTAAAACAATCCACTCAAATGGAACAGACAGACATAGAAAGGGCCTCAACACACAACACTACAGGAGAACTCTTAAAAAATAAAGATACTGTGAGAATTATTAAAGATTAAATTCATACCTGAGTAGCAGCTTCTACCATCAAATAAAACCATATTTCTGTGTCCAGTGACAACTGTGACCAAAAAAAAATAGTTTCAAACTAAGTGATCCTCTACCACCATGTGAATTGACTGAGGGTCTGTGCACACTCAGTCAGTGTAGTAACCTCCTGCTAATCACACTAATTGGCAAAGCTCCCAAACCCTTTCATCAACCAATCGGCTTTCCTCCTCATTTCGACTCAAGCACTTTTTTCCTCCTTCCTTAGATTAAAAGAGGGGAGGCACTGGGGTAAATACTGGAGATCACTGACTGCAAATATACATGTTAGGATAGCACAGATGCATGGATGATGTTATTATTGTCCTTTTAGGCCAGAAGCTGCTTTCTAGTCGGTGTTTGTTCATGTCAACATACCAGGGAGTCTGCTAGGTGCTGCCATGTGACAGATACAAAGTTTATGTACTTTGGTCTCTTGGGTAACACTGGAATGTAGAAGTATATACATATGCAGTGTACTGTCTGTATATATATATATAAAAAAAAAAAAGATGTAAAGGCAACACCTAGAAGATTTTATAGGCTCAGATCATAAGAGTGTGGATCAAAGGTGAATATTTCAAATGTTTCCAGAAAAACAACACCAACTTTTTCATATTTTTTCATCTTTATCTGTGTATTCTTTTTACCTCTGGCTTTCATGGCCGACCTCATCTCCCTCTTGTGCCTCGGGGCGCTCCGCGGTTCGCCGCTCCACTCGGCCATCACCCTCACCCTCTTCACTTTGGCCTTGCGCTCGGGGAGTACCGGCGAGCCGTGTGCACTCTGCTCTGAGCCTGACGGGGTTTTGGAGGGGGACACAGACTGACTAGTGGGGCAGCCGGTGTCATCTATTGTAGACAGGCACACAGACAGTAATAGCCAAGTACAGGCGACGCGGGGCAGGCAGCGAACACAGGCAGTCAATCAGAGCTCAAGGTTCAGCCTGGGCCTTATCTGCTTTTTATTATGACTACTCTACTTTCACAAAGTAGCTGTCAAGTGCTTGTTAAGAGTGCACACACACACACACACAGGCATACTTAGTGTACAAACATGGGTATTTTTTGAGTGTAGTTCATTTATACAGTTTATTCAGGGGGTCCTATAGCCTCCTATAGCCTACAATTTTCAGGTAATATTTTCATTTGCTGCTATTCTCCAAACCTTATGGAAATATTGTTTTTTACTGCATCAAATTTGTATTTTTTTTTTTAAATGTTCTTGAAACAAGGTAATTTATTTAGGATTGATAGCTTCATAGATATAGATCTTCACAAATATTTTATTATTGATTGCATGGAGTAAACATAATATGAGTTATATTTAAAACAGTTGCAATCAGCTAACATTAAAAAGGCACCCAAATCTTCCACAAATGATAAAATATAATACATTAAAAGCATTCTGCTGTTCTGCATGATTGGCATCTTTATGCTGGAATATTTAATTATTGCTCAATTATTGCTGATAATAATTCTGTACTTTTGCTAAAAAAGAAGGAATTCTCATGTATGACTTTTCTTGTACTGAGGTACTGATCATGCTGTTGTACTGATATTTTGAATACCTCTGCCACCCTGCATACAGTAAGGAGTTAATGTTTACTCAACCAACCAAAAGCACTGCAATACAATCTAACACCTGACAGCCTGTAAATAGAGTTCACAGCGCCTACGTTTATTTTTCAGACATGAACTCAGCTGTCTCCGGACTGGAGCTGAACTTCTTACCAGAGCAGAAGCTGTTGGTGCTGATGGTCCTTTTGGAGTGGTCCGAGCTGATGTCACACTCCTTCCCCTCCTCCTCTGAAAAAGGTGAGTCGGACAGAGGGGAACCCTTGTCCTTTGGTCGGAAGGGATGGAGCACCAGACGTGGGATGCGGCTGCGGGGGCTTCCTTTCTCTGGGGACTTCTTTTCCTGCAGGAGGCAACAGATGTCAGAATGGCAGGCAGGCTCTAGCCAACACATCAACTCAGCCCATCATTTGTTCATCTTACTGAAAAAGAAACTTATATATGGAGCCGACTTAGCCCAAATGCATAAATCTACCACTAAGGGACCATAGGCGATGCTGAGACTCACCTCATATTCTTGGAATGGTCCCATTGTGCTTCACGTAGCGTTTTCCTCTGTTAAATGGTAAAGAAGAGATAAATCAGGGTCAAGTCATTTTTTCTGTCGTCGGTCTCTGTGGCAGCATTTCAACGTGGTGCTCCAACCCTTAACAAACAAAAGCCCTCTGTCTGATCTCTGTTACGTCACTAAATCCCACCCACCCTCACACACAAACACACACCTCCTGCCTGGTACGAGTGGCACAAGGAGCCAGGACCAGCAGTGACCAACACACACTGAAAGTATGACATTATGAAACGAATTATGCTCATCAACCCCCCCCAAAAACAATTAATTAATACCCTTTGAAATCAGAAAAAAAATCGAAGCAAAAACAAATGTGTATGATAAATTAGAATTAGTTATGACTAAGATGCTATAACCATTCCAATACCGAAGTATCACTGCATTCATATGTAAATATCTGTTAAGAGATATTAATATTCAAGAGACTCAAAATGACAAGACAGTCTATCCAATAGTCTCAAGCTGTTTCACTTGGAATGACAAATGCCAACCTCATGGTGGAAAAAGAGGAAAAGTTGTGGCCTTTGCAGACTCATATGGAGACATTATCTGGGGACCAGGCAA
>JAOWBC010001592.1:5190578-5200964 GCA_028566105.1 Hypoplectrus providencianus
GATTTCTTTTTTTCTTTTTGCCTCTTGAGGGGTCTCTCCTTCTCTGATTTCCTTCAGTTCCCACCATCATGATTTGCAGATACTGTATAATAAAGCTTGACACGTTTCTCCAGCCAAGAACACGGGCCAGTGCAAGGTGTTGCTTCTCTGCACTAAACAGATGCAGAATAAAAACACCCTGACAGACATGCGTGTCTACAGTGTACGTGCAGACACACGCAACAGTAAGGAGTGTATGTTTTTTTTCTGAATGTATTTGTGCATCTATGAGTGGACAGAAGGGCAGCAGCATACACAGATGGACAGCTGAGTGGTGCAGGGGAGCAGCAGATGCCTGAAGTGACCCCTACCGCCGCCTTTCATTGAACCACTGGCTTTAACACAAAGGCAGGGGCGGCCCCTAACATTAAATACACTTGCCTGTGCCTTAGTGCCAGAGGTCACTGCTTTTTAATCTCCATTTTTTAATTTTTTAAATATATTTTCTAGCTATTCATAAAAAATCACTTGCCGAAGGAGAACTAAAACTGTAACAATTTTTAAGAGAAGCGGTTGATTGCACTTGGCAGCTGCTGTTTTAGCAGAGACAGATAATAAACCCCAAACACAGAAGCCTCAGTGTAACAAAAGATCAGGGAGTTTCCTCTAACGGGGCATCTGCCCATCTCCTTCTCTGTGCTCCTACAGAAAGCCATCCCTCCCTCCTGTCAGACCATAAGGTAACAGGAAGACAGCAGACACCTCCACTCCACCACAGATAACCTTCTAATTGCATTAAACACACTCCCAACTGCTTGTAATGTGAGTATTGCAAATGTTGCTAATCAACTCAGTTCAACTCAACAAGATGCTTTACTTTAAGGTGCATTTTGAATCCAGGAAAATCATTAAATGCATTCATATACTTAGAAAACAGCAAACACGACCTGATAGATCTACTTGGAATACCTGCTTTTGTTCTGTTTATTTTCCAAAGGAATGTCTGACGGTGCCCTTTCACCCCTCCTCATCCATTTACTGCCCCTGCTCTATGTTACAGATGGTGACCTGGGTCCTCACCATCCCTGATTAACAAGTACACCTTCTGATTCTCCTGCAAATCTCAGCAGAAAGGAAGCCTGTCTTCAGTTCATCTTTTTTTCTTTTTTTTTTGTTGAGTGTCTCTGTGTGTCTGTGTGAGAGTCTGAATGAGCTCGAGTCAAAAGTAAATTTACTCAGTTAACTCTGACAATGCTCGTGTTTGGGAGCAAGGCAAGGACATGACCTCGCTGCCAATTCACATCCGCGGAGGCCTGTGGGAGGGAGGGGGTCGTTGACCAACGGGGGCCGGACAATGTTATTCACTGGTCTGAGGGACTCTGTCCTGGGAGGACAAATTAGGCCTAAAATGCATGCTCTGACTCGTAGTGCCAAATAAAAAGATAAGAATCAAACAATAAAGGCTCCCTCTCTCTCCCCTGATCCATGCCCGATCAATACCTATTAACTTTTTCTCTCCAAAACACAAAACACGCTCAAATTCAAGTAGGGACCTGGGTGGTAGAAGGAGGTTTTGGTTCTGCATTGTAAAACGAGACATGTAGGCAAACAAACATGGGTCAGGGGCAATGAGGCAGCAAGACAAGGATCTGACTTTGGGAGGTGGGGGGATGATGGCGGGGTGGGGAGGGCTGAGGGTCTGCAGGGTGCAGGAGGACTTGATGGACAACTCCACAACTCGGCAGAGGCAGAGCTTTCACTTAAAAATGGTGCCTGGCCTATCTCAAAAGGTCAGAGCCCAGAACACTAACACACTACATTAATCATGAGAGGCTGCGGCTTACCTGTCTAGCGTTTCAGCCGTGCCGTACAGTTAACCTCAATTATGCTTGATTACGAGGTGTGGAAGACGCAGGGCCCGGGCCGAGCCGAGCCGCGCAAAAGATCAGGCATCAATAATGCAATTTCAGATTAGATGTTCCTGTCTGTCACTGTGCAGAATGGACGGAGTGGTTTCTTAAGGGAACAGGGTCCGGTGAACAGGCTGTACGATTCGCTCTGTGCCTCCTTTAATATCTTCACATCCTGAGCTGGAATAAAGCACAGACATATGCAAACACACACACATATGCATAAGAGACACAAACACATACACTAAAGCATTGTGTGGTGTACCAAAGAGAGCTAAAGGCTTCATGCTGTCCCAGCCCCCTTCTTGGTAATTGCCCCATTATGTGTTGGTGGTGGATGGAGCCATTACAGATGTTTTATGACGGGGCCATTTTCATTTTGTCTCCCCAATGAGGGACAGATTTATGGTGCAAGGCAGTCTTCCATTCAGGGCTAAAAAACCCTCGCCACCACATTCCCTAATGCACAAACACACGCTTGTGTTTACACACACTGAAACCGAAATGCATATAAATTCACTGCATTATCTTTTATATGGGAGTCATAACTGTGAGCCGGACCTGCCCTCTCTTCACTGCAGTGCCCACAGCTGTGAGTGAGGCTGTTGGCAGCAGCTTATGAGATGAATAAATGTTTGATGGCCCCGTGGAACAAGGCACACTTCCAGGCCGGTCGTCAGTCTAACCCAAAGGGGGGAGGGAGGGGAGGCTGCGGGGGTAAGATCTCTTTGAATGTGGGGTCACTTTTGTATGTTTATAATGCAGCTTAAAACATAGGTTGGAGAGCAAAACTCTTCACACTGAAATGAAAAAAAAAATCGTCTCTGGTAAAATAAACATGTGATTAAAAACTGAAGTGATGATTTTATTTTCAAATGCAAAAGTTGGCTTGTTGTTGGGCTGAATCTCATAAGCAGGATCTATGCTGAAAGATGGATGACACGTATCTATTGGCGAGCCTTAGTTGGGGTTGATCCGACTCCATCTTCTCCATAGACTTTAAAGCTCCATCTCCTGCTTTCAAACTGGATTTGGCCAAATATTCACTCTGGCAAATAGAAACATCTCTTACATCTTTGAGCAGCCTTGTTCATGATATTCAACAGCAAGCAAAACTGGACTTTTAAGCAAAATGTATGTATAAAAAGGCGAAAATTTGAGATTTTCAAACAAAACATTTGGTTTCAAAAGCAGAACTTTCTAAACAAACATTTTCAATCATTTCACTAGCAATAAAACTTTGTAATTGTAGTGTTAATAGTTTTGTTGTCAAATCTTTTTATTTCATTGCAGAATACAACATTTTGTTCTCAGGACTGTCCTGTTAGATTACATAATAAAGACATTAAAATAACCCCATAGTCAAAAAGTCCCTAGTCTGTGGGGAAGAAGCAGACCTCGAGTAAAACCAAGTCTGACACTTTCTCACCAAATGTTATCCTCCTAAAAGGAACCATCATAAAGGGCAAAGTAAACACCAGTTAGCTTTTCAGAATTAATCTCTTTTAGCTGGCAGTAAAGTGTTTGAAGTGCTGAAGACTCTTTGGCTGCGCGGTTTCTTTCCAGAGGCTGTTTTGGTGTGGTTCCCCAGAGTTCCCGTTTGGAAATCAAATCTTTTGCTCAGTAGCTTTTATGCCAAGAAAAATATCGGCTATAAATTGGTGCCTGAATAGGCAGTCTAATTACAGGGCTGCGGACTGAAAATTTAACCTCAACTCATGGCTACAATTATTAAGGTTAACAATAGGGACACTGGGGTAGGGATCGCAAAGCTTCAAAGAGCTCAGCTTATTCTACGAGTCGTGTAACCGGCACAGGATTCTGAAATAGGAGCGGGTTTCTGATGTGTCAGAAATAGTTTTCCTTTGGTGCACAAACTGTGGAAAGTTGTCAGGTACAAGTCTTTTAACAAACAAGGTCAGGAGAGGAACACTCTTTATTAATGATTTACCAGAGGAGCACAAAGAGAGCTGGAGAGACTAGATAGCCCAGAGGACCCAGGGGTTTGTGACCGAAACACTGCCTCATCATGTTACACACCGGCCACTGTGATATTTCTGACACCTCGCTCCTATCAGCCCTACCTGCCCTGCCATGATTGATTTTCTCATTGTGATGCTCCTTGTCTCATCTTTGACTTTACAGAAAAATCCAAACAGTACATTTCCACTGCAGCTGTTTGAGCAACAACAGGAAATCCGACCTGGGTTGGAAATCTGGGTGCATGGACATGGAGTTGAATGAATGATGTATGGCTGACCATGTCCGAGGTTAGCTTCTGTCAATTCTCTCAAATACCGCTCTTTATTCACTGCAACATAAATTCTCCGGCTCTGGCATGAGGAATGGAGTGAGGTTTGTTTGACCAGATGTAACTTTATCAGGGACTCTCTCTCCCTGCTACTCTTGTGTTTCTCTCATCTCTTAGCTCAGGCACAAAAAAGTGAGCTCTCACACAATATTTCTGTTTGCCGTAGTCTGACCCCTTTGTGAACTGCGGTAAAGTGAAAGGCACTTTCAGCCGAGGGGAATCGGATGGCAGTAACCATATGCCTTTCAACTGATACAAAGGTGGGAAAGGGGGAGGCCAGGGTGTGTGTGGTTGTGTCTGTGTGTGTGTTGGGCTGGGTGGGGGGAGTTGCATGCTAGGGTGAAAAGGAAAGTGCCGTGCTGCATCTTTTTGTGTTGGTAAAGTGGTGGCGGTTTAGGGTTGGGGGGGAAGAGAAGGGGGGGTGTTGGCTGGATGTGGTGCTGAACTCAAGACAACGTCCGGCTGACTGACTGTTAAGATAGAGCCCTCTTATGGATGAGTGCAACGAGTAAACAGCATTCCTTTCTCTCTGTCCGACCCTCTCTGCCTCCTATTTTTGTCTTTTTTTCTTGGCTTTTCTTATAGTGTGTCTATATTAGCAAGAGCACTTTACCCCCCAGTCTGTATCTGCTGCCTGTTTTTTTACTCTTCATCTGACCTCTGACTATCAGCCTCCTTTTAAAAAACAAAAACTGTGTACCCATTTAATAATAACCTATCTAAGTGAAATGCAAAAATGCATAAACACATTCATTTTGGCATATTATGCTAAAAAGGTGATTTTGCTAACAAAAATATTATTGCTATTTTGTGTTATTTCTTGCACTCACCACCACTACAGCCTAGACCCCTACCTACATTAATGGGAGGACAGGCTGTGTGCAGCCAAACCTGATTTAGTTTGTCCTGAGGCCTACTTTGACTTATGGATGGGGCTGGTAAAGGATTTTGGTCAACATAATGCCAATATTCTGGTATGTGACTTGTGAAAGACAAAAAAAACATCCTTGACATGTTCAAAAATGACACAAAAAGGTTTGGCTGAAATTTTGAATATCATCAATGTGTATTCCATGATGTGGTTCATGTCCATGCATTTGATCTACATTGTTAAACCAGAGACAAAAATGGTGGATACTCAACTCAAACAGCTAAAGCATGCTGGCATGAACTATGCATGAACATGCAAAACTGTCATGAACATTTTTTCTTCATTTTGCACCATAAAGACAGTTTCTTAATGTAACCTTATCTGGAGTAAAGAAGCAAGAGAAAGCTGCAGAACAGAAATTGACTTGTCAACAGAAAGCAAAGAGATTTTCTTCTCATACAGTGAATGAACAGATGTTAGCTATACATTTGCTGGCAACGTACACACTGACTGTGTGGTTGGCAGCTCAGCCTCTGACTAAACTCAGAACTCATCAGAACTCTAGTTCATTTCTTTTCCCTCCAGTCTTTCTAATTTCCTTGTGTCAGTACCAGTAGTCTATGCTGTGGACAGGATGTAAGGAAAGCCCTGCCACAACATTTAAATGATGTCTCCAGTGCTTGTCCTGTACACTGACATGAGGGGATAGAATTAAAAGATCCCATATTGTACAATTTGAGATGTAATCACTATTTATGATTATAAAGCAGGTATATTTGAGTGTTGTACAAATAGTATGAAAGTCACAAAATGCTCTGTGTGGAAATGCAGAGTGCCGTTATTCAGAAACTGTGCCAAAAGTGTTGCTACAGTGCCGTTTCAGTCATTCCCAGGCTGCACTGACAGCGCAGAGACCCAATGGTTGAAGATTCAGAAGACCAGTCAGAGCAGACTGAGCTCTATGTAAGAGGGCATCAAAGAGACAGACACTAACATGGAGCGGTTCAGACAGAGGTTAATACAGGTATATTTAGACAGACAATATGAGAAAAATCTATATATCTTGTGTTTTTTTTTTAACATTAACACAGGGCCAAGTATTGCCGGCAGGTTGCATGTTCACTGTGTTGATACATTTCTGAACATCTCCCACTGACCTTTGCTGATTCATAAACACACAGTATAATGCGCAAGTACCTCCTCTTGGTATTATGACATACAAATGTACAGCCTGTGTTCACATGCCTCTCCTATCTAGTTGGCATAACTCAAAGAAAGATGGATTACTTTAAATCTAGATTTCATAATGGGATACAGAAGCAAATATTTTATAATATTAAGCACAAATGCCTTATCAGTTTGAAATCACGGCCACTACAGCGTAGACACACACTCACATCTTAAAATGATTTGCTGCCTTATTACTATACAGTCTGTAATCTGTGTATGGTTACAGTAGATATAGGGAGCCAGCGTGTTTAGTAGGAAAGAACAGACAGGAAGAAGGTTTGTTACAGAAGCGACATTAATCTATTCCTCTCTGCACCCTTTGAAGAGCAGCAGCAGCTATGACAGGCTAAATGCTTCCAGAGATGTCACATTTCCACAAAATCTAAAAAGGCTCTTGCGAGCACTCATCCTTTCATGTTTGATTGTGTGTTGGAGATCCTATGATAAACAGACGAGGGTGGTGGTTGCAGGGGGAAAGGGGGCTGGGTGGAGGGGCTTTTTGGGGATGGGAACGTACTCCAGCGCTCGGGCTCTGCTTTGCCACCGGATCCAGATGCTTTTGCAAATTACCTCTTTGTCTACTTCAGAGGGGTTTTGAATGAAGTCTGAATTCAGATCCGGGGTTTCTCTTCAGACTTCTAGGATTGCAGGGTTATTGTGCGGAATCTGATTAATCTAGGGGTGAACTATTCCATCCACCCCTGTCACTTCTTGTGCACTTATTGGCCCTAAAAATGCATATCCACCCTCAGACCGACATTGAACAGATGCTGCAGAGCTGCTGTGAACCATTAAGCATGTGAGATGTAGCTCATCAACGTCAAATCCCAGCACAACTGGAACAGCAGGTACATTTAACACCATATGTCCCTCTGCAAGCCAGATACACACTTCCTGTGAGATTTGAAAAATGACTTTAAATAACAAGTAGAAATGCTTGGTCATCACGCTGAAATATGTTTGCCACGCACACATACACATACACACATTCCCTCTTCCTGTCTGTCTCCATCCCTCTCCTCCTCATTCCTCCAAGGCTTTGTGTCCCTGTTTGTCAGTCCCGTCCCGCCGTCTTTTCCAGCGCTGCTTAAGTGTTTTGTGTCTCAACACTGTGTTCGAGAGTCATAAAATTCTTGCGGAGAAAACAGAGCACTTCCAGCTGAACCCCGGAGAAGAGGCAGTAAAGAGAATGTAAACTCAGGCAAAGAAACTCAACGGAAAGGGAGGGAAAAATATGCTCTCATAAAAATAAAATAATAAAAATACCAGAACAGTAGTGAAACATCTTTTCAGCATTTTTTAATAAAAGCTTTTAACAAGCGTGTGCATTGACAGATACGGTTTCATGACAGAGTGCCATTCACTTGTCTATGACTGCATTTAAATTGCACCTCCCTACAGGCTATATGAATGGAAACTCCAGAAGTGATGTGAAATACGAATAACATCTACAAGTATCTTGTCATTCTGCGTTTGCAAATCGGAAACATCGGCACTCTCATGAAACTTTAACCTCCAGGGACATGCCTCCGCCTTGCATTACATTTAGCTTATGTAGAAACAGCACTCTGGCATGCACAGATAGAGAGAACACAGATGCAAAGCATTTGCGCTCATAATCCTCCACCTCTGGGGAAGTTGGTGGCAGTCTTCTCATGGTCTGAGGATGGTGCGGTCACAGATCTCCTGGTGAGTTTGGTATGAGCCATTAGGAAGGGAAGAAGGAGGCGGAGGAGGAGGGCATTCCTGATTTCCAGCCAGGCTGATCGGCAAAAAGCCTGCTCCTCACCTGTCCCACAGAGGCAATGCTCTCTGCAGCCGGCAGGGTGTCCTGTGACTGGCACATCTCGTTAGTGCGGGGAGGAGGGGACAAGCGAGGGTGAAATTGAGAAAATGAGATTGGGAAAGCAAGGCTGTTTTGTTCCCTAGCAATACATCTAACCAAGTTAAATGACTAAATAACAATAACTCAGCAACAAAAGCCACGTGAGAGCCATTCCTTGACTGCCCAACAATTAGAGACATGAAAGGACGGTCTTTTAAGTAAAGCCTTAACAAATAATTCATGACACGTTTAACTTGCAATGTACAGTGCTTCTTGTTGCTGGGTGGGATCACTGGTGGATCAGAAACTAGATTCAGATCAAGGTCTCATTCCAGTTCTTCTGTTCTGATGGGACTGAAAAAGCTAAACAGAAGTACTTACTACTGGAATAACTGTTTTTGAAACCCTTGTGTTTTGTTGATATTGGCTTTACTTCCTCATGGTTTGGGGTCAGACAGACCAAACTGATGTATTTGTAAAAATAAAAGCAACAACTGCAATTTTTTCTCTGGTCAAATATATGTTTTCCTTTTCATTACGTTGCAAAGGAGTAGTCAAATTTTCCTTTGCAACACAATGACTTTGCATATTTAATCAATTTACAAAATTCAGAAATACCCTATGTACACAAAATATGGAAATGCTGTGTTTGGGCAACATTATGTATGTGATGTCTGAATGTGATGCTGGCGGGGATCATGCCAATGTCAGACCTGAACCAGGTTCAGCAGCCTCTATAGACATCATTGCAGTTTTGGATTCTATTTATTGTATTTTACCACGCAGCATGTAAGTTAACTCGATTACACCTACTGAACACTGGAACTTTAAGTTCACCTGCAAGTCTCTGGAGTGTGGGAACAAACTTGATCACCTGCAGGAAATACACACAGACAGAAAACACATGCAGACTCCACACAGAAAGCCAAAGCACCGAGTTTTTAAACTGTCCCCTCAAAAAATATTCTCTCCACTGCATAATGTAATGGTTTGTCCTTGTCTGAAGAAGAGAGCCCCCTGATAGTCATAATATACAGTCAGCCATGACTCTTTGGCTTGAGTTCCTGGACTCAAACTGAACTTGAGTGCATCTGTGCACAGTAAACTTTTCTGTTTTCTGTTTAGTCTGGCCACGACATTCTACTAAAAGATTCTGAAACTTGCCTTTTTAGAAAAAAAAATGAAGAAAAAAAACAGAAGAAAGCACTTCCCCTAGACTGGAAATCTCATCCAAAAACTGTCCAATTGGTTGAGAACAGTGCAGAATGAAAGGCATTGCATCTATTAATTTGCGTCAATAAATGCATGAATTTACAGACATGTCAATTTTATGAGCCTCTGGCTGGAGTGCCAACACTTTCCACTAACAGCGAGTTGGCCAAATAAAATGGCTCAACTGTTTATGATTGACTGCTCACAGAAACAACAGTTAAAGTTTGGCATACTGTGTCTGCCTACCTAAAGCTGCTTTTTTTTTATAGTGCGTGTGTGTGTATGTGTACACACCCATTTAATACTAGTTTGAACATCTGCTCAGAATGAGAGCAACATAGATTTCTTTATACATGTGAATTACTGATGAATAATTCAGATTACATTCTCTTCAAAAACTGAAACAACTTACCATTATGCCTTAGGATCTGTATTTGCAAAGATAATTACATGAGCTATTTGAAATCGATAACAGAGCCAACCGCCCCACTGCAGAAATGAGCGGGACTGTTGTGGTCGCCTCTTTGCTGATTTATTGCCCTTATATACTACTGTGTGTACTTAACTTGCCTCGGAAAACATGTGGATAGAAGTTACAGCTCCTTTCTTTTTTTTTTTCCCCTCACACAGACCGCATTGTGCTCTTCACCAATGGTATTGCAGGCTTCACGATGTCATCTGAGGTGGGAACCCGTTGTAGGAGGGCCTGATGTGAGGGTGGGTGGGAGTTAGTTCTTAGCCAGACACTAGGCTGAATAAATAAACCCGGAAACATTAAAAGGCCTTTTCCCCTTCACCTTTGAACTTGTGCATTAGATTGTGTAAACATACATTGAGACGTTCAGACACAGCTTGTCCTGACACTGTGCTACACACTCCGCTGGTGCTTCCTCCTCTGCAACTGCAGATGAAACCTCTGGCTTGTCTGAGTGTAAATAGTCAGGAGTAAAACTAATAGGTGTTTCTACAAGATTCATTTTGTACACCAGTTGTTATTGAATAAGAATATATCACAGCATCAGTGAAGCCTGAACAGCAGTGATTCACA
>JAOWBC010001592.1:5231156-5248417 GCA_028566105.1 Hypoplectrus providencianus
GAAACTAAAAACAAAGCAAAACACAGTGCCTCAAATTCAGAATGTGTGTATATTCTTACCAAAATTTAAAAAAGGAAAAAAAGGAAATCCCAGTTTGAACATTAAATTTCTTGTCTGTACTGTATTCAGCTGGATATAGGTCGCAAAAGTTTGGCAAACCATTGCTGCTTGCACATTATTCCCTCTCTTTAAAATAGGTGACACTTTCTTAATCCCAGCATGAAGTTTTCCTGGGAAGCATCATAGTTCAGCTATGATGGAGTGTGTGGTGTCTGTAGGTAAGTCCCCAGAAGCTGATGGTGAGATGTAAACAACGAGAAAGGTTGCCATCAGTATTCAGACAACAGAACCAAATCTTTCATGAGTGGTGAATGTTCTATTGTGGGTTTTATTCACTTTTGGTTCAGATCGGTCACACCACTTATAATTGTCCATTTAGTTATTACCTTGTGCATGGATTTGTGCTGTCTTGCTTACATTCTTGTAATATTTCCAGAGTTGTGCACATATGTTAGTGTAGGGACAAGTGTCTACGGGAATGTATGCCCCAGTGTGTGTGCTGCCCGTATGCATGCTCATATTTCTGCAGCAGTGCAGTTTGTGTGTGTGTGCGGAGGGTGGTAGAGGGGTGGGCGAAGCTTTACAATGGTCAACTGAAAAGAACCATTCTTTTATTCAGCAATTAACCCCATCTGGGTAAATAATACGCTGTTGTGCAGCCGAGCCGTCACTGTTATACGCCGAGCCCTGAACCCGAGAGCACTTCAAACAGCAGCCGGTCACCCAAACGATGACAAGATGCTGCAGAAACCGCTTTTCACAAAGTATATAATGCAAAGTATTGTGTTTCACTGTACAGTTTTAGAAAAGCAGGGGATACCCTAGAAAGAGAGAGAGATGGAGAGGGAGAGAGAGCGGGGATAAGGGAGAGAACGAGGGAGCGGGAGGAAGAGGGCTAAAGCACCGGTGATATCACAGATAACAAGTCTGGATGCACTTACCTGCCTGGAAACCTGATCTTATTATTTTAAATTCTGGGGGCTCAGGCAATTATAAACAGAGAGCAGGGGACTCTGCAGCGGGAAGGGAGGGGCGGGGGTGGGGGGGTGACTCGTGAGGAGGGAGGGAGCGAGCTATGGGCTGTCCCACTGCGTGGATCTATGGTGTGAGAATTCAATTTGCTCATCTCCTGTTATCGTAACTCAATTTCCTCTTTCACACACGCACACACACATGCGCACAAGCTTGGCGGCCCATCCAGTCATCCGACGAGTGAGTGAACTTCCTCGAGGAGGAGTGCAGGTAATTAACGTCGATCAGGGCCGCTGCTCTCCAGATTTACGGTGAGAAGGAAGTGAATCTGATCCGGCGGACGTGAGAATCGACGTGGAGAGGTAGGTTGGTGGCGTGGAGGGGCCCGGAGCCTCATTAAACAGGGGAACTGATCTTTCCTCAGAGATCGGGGCCTATCTGGATCCCCATTATGGTTCTGCTCCTGGGGGCCCCATATGCTCCGCTCCCCGAGGCCTTTTGGAATGAGATTTGGCTTAAAGAGCGAGCCTCTTGTGTAGAACCCATAGCACAGGGACTCATGGACACACGCCAAACCACTAAGGGATGCAATATTGGTGTAGGCTGTCACTTCGCCTGCTCTTGCGCTAGCAGAATAGCCACAGTATGCACTTGTTTAACATTAAGTGAGTGTGTGTGTGCATCTGGTTCTACAGGTGGACAAACCTGTGGCTGTGTAAAGTTACTATAGCAATAAGCTGCAGGAAAAGAAAGTAAGAAAACCTGAAAATTAAGAAAAAATAAGAGTCAGCACTCTTATTCCATGCTTGAGGAATCCCCACATCTGTCTTTAAAAAACAATTTCTTTCCACTTTTTCTTTCTTTTTTTTTCTTTACATGAAAATGACAGCTTCAGTATTTTGCAGCTGTGTTTATTGTCCACACAAAGCCCCACACAAATGATATGTAATGTACTCTGCACAGGACTGTGTACATTCATAAAGAGGAGACATTCACAATTGATTTGTTCTGGGAAAAAAAAAAGTTTTCAACTGACTTGTCTTTGTTTCACTTTGTTTTACCCTTTCCTCGGTGACTTCTTGTGCTGCCCCCAACCTGCACTGCACCATACCTATCAACAGTTTTCAAATGAGCTGTACGTATATAGTTTGTGTATGAGCAAGGAGGACAGGGGTCAGTAGCAGTCGCACAAGCTCCTAGTTAGCGTACATTTGTCATTTGACAAAAAAAATACATCACTATAATTGGGCAGGTCAACACAAAACCAAAAGGAATGCGAATGGGATTATATTACATGCACTGGGAGAAGCATGAGTGATTTGAACAATAATAATGCTAATTTATTTTTCTTTAATGAAAATACTTCACACTGCCTTTCGACATGGTTAATAAACAGCTGAGGGGAAGCTGTTGTGTCTCAGCTGTGTGTTTGTGTATATCTTCTTGCCAAATCATGGCTGGCAGCATGCTGGGGTTCTATTGTTATCCTGGAACTAATCTTCTCAAATCAAACATCCACAGAAATATCAAAGCGCCGATGATTTGTGTTTTACTTATCAAGTTGCAAAATCTGCAATCTGTGGCTTGTGTAATTCCCTAAGCAAAAGGGTAAACATCCTGTGTTTATGGAGCAGATAAATCCCTTAAAGTAGCTCATTCCATTCTTGATAAAAACATATTTAGTTATAGATGAGTAGTGGGCTGCACAAGCTGGATGTCAACGCTTACAAGCTCTTTACAAATGTTTGTACAGTGCTGTTTTTTATCAGGCATCGGGCTCTTGAGCATCTTGACAGGATGATGCAGCAGAGAAACCTTAAAAATGAAAACAATCTCTAGCCAAGAGGCTTTCCGGACTGTCCTGTCCTCTCTTCATCCTACGGTTTATTATCTAATCAGCTCGGCCCTTGGATACACGGCCACGCTCAGCCGACCCAGACCACATGGCCAATAGAGTACCCAACAGACTGTGTCATCTCAGCCCGCTGAATCAAAAACAAACATGGGAGCTAGTTCGGTGTTTTGAGGAGACCAGGATTAAAGAAAAAAGACTTTCCACCCTCCTGCACCGTTTATTTAGCTTCATTAAAACTCATTGAGTGTGATTTTTTTTCCCTATGGCTTGTCAGTTTTGGTTAAGTGAAGTTATTAAATAATTTTTTGAGTGATTGAATGGGGTAGATAGAGGAACAGACATGCTCCAAGACCGATTCCAGGCCGAGTGTATCGCTAAACCTCAATTGTATGCACTCTACCAAGCCACTTGGACACTCCAAATACGTTTTTTTTTGTGCTTAACCCTCTGAAATTCATGCATTTACTTTATTGATGTTATTTTTCTTCAGCTCTGCCCAACAATTTTTAAAATCATTTGTCATTTATTTGGTTACCAGCTCTTAAAATGATCAGCATTTTCATTTGAACATAATATGCATGATTACATGTTGCTAATTCAATAAATTAAAATATTTATCTAAATTGTTATTTGTTATGTTGTGTATAAGTTACTAGGGACTTCTGCACAGCATTTTAAGAAATTAAACAATTTGTTTTTAAAATTTCAATTGAACTATAAAATGTTGTTTTTTTGTTTTTTTTTAATAGCGTCCATGGAAGCAATAAAAAGTCTCATGTGTCTTAAAGTGAAAAAAAAGTTTTTTAAGTAAAGTAAAGCTCTCTTGAATAAACAAAAACAAATACCAGATAAAATACATATACAAAATCCAAAAATTATGATGTTGGTCCAAAAGATGGACCTGGGGATGATAAAGTTGTGGGTTGGGATATTTAGATTTTGTTCAGATTCAGTCAGGAATAGAGACCTCTGAACAGTTTTAATTAGATGGTGCAATTTTACAACACTAGGCCTTAGAGATAGTCGTGAATGTTTCCTCCGTTAATGATAATCTGTGAAAACTGAATTGTTTTATTGCATCTCAAACACTTTTACTTCGACTCCCGCACTATGTGTGGCATTTGAGGCCGCTTCAGATTCTAAACGGCCTACAGTCAAATCCCCACACATTCACACACACACCTCCGGATTACCTCAGAGCAGAAGGGGGACAGAGCCCGACAACATCACACAACAAGACAACAGGCACAATTACAGAGCAGCCTGGAGACAATCCCACACTTTAATGAAAGTCCAGTTTCCCCTGCCCCAGGTAAGTGCTCAACGTGATTGTATCTGTGAAACAATTACACTGTCACAATCAAAGGAAGCTGCCTTTAAATGGTCTGTCAAGGCCCTCGGTGGGGCTAATAATCACTCATCTCTTTCCCACTGTGTCACTGAGGTGCTGAATCCTCCCTTTGTTCTGCACATCACCTGCCTCTCAATAGACTGCTTGGTGTTACACTTCAGGCACTTAGACGGCCACGCTTTCAAAGGGGGGCTGGGGCCCTGAGGGTATGCGAGCTTTGAGCAGATATCCAACAACCAGTATTACTGAATCATCCCCCTTTTTCTCTCTAGGACTAGCTCAGAGTTGGATTTGTTAAGTAAACCTTTATTATTCTAGCTTGTGTTTTTATACTGCACTCCCTTGTCATGTCTTTTCCTGGAAGTTTTTTTTTTCCTCTTTTGGGCTAAGAGGCCCAGAGGTGAGCTGTAATCCTGGGAGCAGTCAGCTGCCGAAGGAAGATAATACCCTCCCTAATTTATAGAGTTATCACATATCCTCGTCGGAGCATAAAGTGCATCCACTTACTTCCAAATGCTCTGCAGATTTCCATTTTCCTCCTTCCCTTTAAGTTAATACCTGTTTCATGTTTAACATCAATTAAAGGTATAAGGGTAATTAGAGAAGACATGGGAGAAAAAGAGGGTATCCTGCAGTTTCTCTTCCACAGTTTAATGATTCGCCAGCAGCCCCGACATGTGGCATGTCTGGAATGTTTGTCCCTCCATTCAGAGCATGAGAGTTATTGTGTCAGGAGAGGGAAGAAAAGGATCTATGTGGCTATCTCTGTGCACACACGCACGCGCACACATGAGCAACTTGTGTTTGAGTGTGTGTTTTCGCTGTGTTTGTAGGCCCCGTGCCCACTGGTCGTTGTTAGAGAGGGTAAAGAGAGGGTTAGATGGTTTTAAATGATCCGCTAGTTGATCCGCGTTGCCATTCTTGTTCACGAAAACCCCTCGTTGCAGCTGGTTTTGGTTTCCCTGATTCATCACTGTACAGAAACACACAGTAATGGGTTCAAATTTTATACCTTGTTTTTCCTTCCCGTCTCCTCTCTTGCCTGTCCTCCACTTCGGGGCACCAACTCTGACTTCTCTCTCCCTCTCTTTCCCACTCTTCATTCACTCTGTCCCTGGGACACCCCATTCATTTATTTTTTATTAAACTTCAGCGCTCTCCGAGACTCATTTCCTGCGGTTCCTGGTGGAACAGAGAGCACGCTGGGAGTTTCCCAGAGACTGGCAGGGGTCGGGAATGATGCCAGAGGAGCAAAGCTGGGGGTTGGTTTGGTTTGGGATGGTGAAAGAGGGAGGGGTTGTCTTTTGGGAGTGCTCTGTCATCATGGAATTTATTAGGATGACTGCCTTCCTCCATTAGAGACTTGCTGTGTAAAATAAATAATATACTGCTATTTTGATATTGTTCCATTCAATAAAAATGCAAAAAATAAAATAATAATAATAACGGGGATAGTTATCTGCAGCATACGGGATGAACTTCCCACGTGCAAGCATCCTGCTACAACAATATAAACCAAAGAAATGGCTCAAGGGCCAATTTGTCTAATGTTGATTCATGTATAGGTTTCTCATGCAGCTTGTTCAGGCACTAAAACACCATAACAAACAGGCTGGTTAAAATCTTCTTCTTCTTCTGCTCACTTAAGTTAAATGGCATTTGGTAGACGTGGTAAATTGTCGCCACCCCCTGGAAAGAATGTGGTTGGATGAATAAACTATTATTACTGCATTTTTATTTGTTGGCTAACAGAGAGAGACTCCACTGGAGAAATTAAGTCTGATTGTATATTAGTTTAGGAGAAAAATGACCTTAACCTCACTTAATTTATTCATTTTATTTTCAAGTATTTAGGTCTCATTTACAGTAAAGTAGATGACAAAGCACTGGGTGCTTCCAGATGTGGCTATCTTGTAACCACAGTGAACTGTTTGTTTTCATTTTAGAACTTTGACAGTGTTTTTTTTTTGTTTTTAGTTCATGAAAGGAATTATTGAGACACATTGCTGACCAAGATAGCCAGCTAGTGTTAGCATTACCTGATGACTTAGCATCCTCCTCCCAAGCTTCATCCTCTCCTCTGAATTACTTTTTTCAAACTTTTTCTCCTTCACTTTCCTTTATACTGTATACTGTAAATGTATGAATATTAATGATTACAAATATTTTGTATTTTTATAGGCCATTTTTGTATTGTAAATGTGTCATATTTTATAGGCTTATTTAGTTATCAACTTCATTTGGTGGGACCTTGTATTCGACTTATAATTATGCATGTTTTTACTCTTTACTTCAAAGATGTATATGATTCATTGCTAACCTCCTGTTTACATATCTGAAGCAACAAATCACCTAAGCACACATATTTTAAACAGCTTGAATTCCAAACGTGTTGTTCTGTTTGATTCACATCTGGTCTGTTGGATAGTTTTCCTCCTACATGATCCAACCATGTGCAAGATTACTGCATGAATTTTAATGGGGACAAACATCATACTTCTGATGTATGTATAAACACACATGGCCAAATATAAAGATGCAATAAACTTGCATTGGGGCTTCAGTGTGTGTATGTATGTGGTGCATATGCATGGGGGGAAATAGGGGGTAACCTTAACAGTTTAATGAAACATGTGGTATAAGAAACATATAACATTGTTTTCATGGTTCTTAAATGAACCATCTGGGTACTTGTTGGCACAGACCCCAGTTTTTATGGAGTTTATTTTCTTTGCTGAAATAGTGAACTTTGCACACTCGGGCAAAACCCTTTGACACAGGGGACCCAGACAAGCATCTGAGCAATCAAATTATCCCAGAAAATGGTTATATATGAAGTGCTTGGGGTATTGTTTGCAAATTAGTGCAATAAGACATGCATCAGTATGACAGGCAAGCGTTTCTGCCTCAACCCCCAATAAAACACTGCTGCTATGGAGTAAAGACTTCCAGGCCACTTAGTGTTGGGTAAGCCAATCGCAAATCTGCTTTTTGGCTCTAAAGTAATCTCATTTGTAAATCAGGCATAACTCCATGCTCTGTCACACTGTTTGCAGAACTATTTTATTTGCTATCTTTATTTAAAAAAGAACATTTCACAATAGTTTTGATGTACTGTGTCTAATCAGAAGAACAGTTCAATGCCATGTGTGCAACCACAGTGAAGAGCCAGAACAATCTATGTATACAAACTTGCTTATCCTTTAAAACTGTCACATAAATCCAACAACTCTGTGCTTGAGTATGATATTGTACAAAGCCACAAGTAAATTAAAAAACCACAAGTGAATTACAACAAGGACGAAAAATTAAATTGAGATGTTTGACAGTGAGGTATTACAGGCTTGTTTATGAAAATTGTTTTTTACAATTAAAACTGATGGAAAATATGGATATTTAACGCCTTAAAGCCTTTAAAAGGCAATCGTGTCAATTGTACAGGTGTTTGGAATAGAACGGGATATCATTTGGTATTTCAAGAACACAGTACCCCGCAATCCCCAACCCCCTTCGAGTACCTCAGTTTAACTTCCATCCATGACATGCGGTGCTTACGAGAGCATTCATCATGACACAACAGTCTGACTTCCTGTCTCCGTGCTGACGGCAAGCTGTTAACTTAATGAGATGCATGCTAGCACTGAAGGTATTTGGGAGACAGATTGGGCCTCCTGCTAACTGGGCCCACTGCGGTCAGACCTCACCCTGGCAGCCCTGCAGGCGACCTGTTTGAGCAACCTGACCCTCTTTGCATAATTTAACTCTCTAGTTAGAAGCCATATCATCACAGGGCAAAACAAGGGCAAATCATATAGGTTCAGTAAATGAACATGTAATAATAAAGATGATTAAGACTGATCAGAATATGAACAAATTATGCTTATTTTCACAGTGGTGGTTCTTAAATGGAGTCTGGGGAACCATACCTAATGTGGCCCTAAGCTACGTGAAATAGACTGTAATTTAATTTAAAACTTCTCTGAACTGATTAAACAGTGCAAATCAATATCCTGGATATACTTAGATATAATTAGTGACCACGAAGTCACCCATTGGTTTGTAAACTTTGAGCTTTGAGCTTTGCATTGGTTAGGTGCTTCCATAATTCAAAACAAAGGACAGCAATTTATCCCTTAGAGTGTCTTTTAGTCCAAATAAAGACCTTATTAGGTGACCAAAATCTTAAAAAACTTTTATGATATGAAATCACGCTGTTAAAAGTTGAAATACAGAAAACATGTCAAAACTGGACAACAACGTGTGTGTACGAAACACGTAAAAAAAAAAGGTATCTTGTCTTGAAACTTATTCTCTCTATCATTTTTTACTTTAAATGGGCCTGGAAAAAATGTTGTATTGAATAAGACTTGAGATGAAGAATTGAGATGATTAGGGAAACTCATTAGGAATTAGTTAATTGCGGAAATAAATCCCAGTAAGCAGTAGGGTTATTATCTTGTAGACCTTTTTGTCAACCAAGGAGTTGCCCCCTGCTGGTCATTTGAAATAATGCAGGGTTAAGGCACTTCAACCTTGGCTTCACTTGTTTGACCTGCAGGTTGCTCCTTATTTAACCTCATGCCAAGTTACGACATCAGTGATGTTTGGGAATGCTAGCTATCATGTCGTCATAGAACACTAGGAGCTAAAGAGCACATATTTTATTTCCAATGTAAATGTTTATCCATTTACTAGCCCACACAAGTGTTTTATTAGACTTGTGCAATACAGAAAATCCAACTTCAACATTAAAATATGATGTATTATGGTGTGTTATGTCAGTGTAACATGAGAGATAACTGCAGGTACTTGCAGCTGAGAAAACTTGCCGGTGAATTGAAATAAATTATAAGCTTGAGATTACATCTCAGAAACTTGAGGTGAGCCAATTTATTGCTTTGTTCATAATTTTTAGGATGGAACTTCTGACTTAACATCATGTTATACAACACAATCTGCTCTGGGGACCTCAGACACAACTCCTTCATCTTGATCAAGCAGATAAGAAAACACATGTAAAAAGTGATTCTGTGTTGAATTCATAAGGACCTTCTTTTACAATAGTGCTGTGAACTACCATCTTTAAGTGAACAGCAATTATCCTTGTCCATTTTGGCTCACGTTTCACATTTTTCCTCCAATTAACTCCGGTGCTAACACACTACATATTGAGCAGTTTCTGCAAATTGTCTTTATTTTCTCTCAGCGATCTAACCCAAACAGGAGATTCCATTTATTTTCTTTCAGGGAGAGTGTATTCTCTGGGATATTCTCTGGCACAGGGATTGTTTGGAAAGGAGTTTCATTTTGCACCCCCCACCTCCTCCTCCCAGTCCGAGAAGTGTCCGCTGGTGTGAGACTATGTCTGATTATTTCTGCTGTGATTTCTCTGACGGGTTTAGCAGAAGCGGCAGAGAGCAAAGACAGTTTTATCATTAGAGCTTTGCGGTTCACACTGATAGTATCTCTCCCGGAATTACTGCTCTGCACAATATCTAGACACTTATATTTTAGACTTTGCAACAGTTTTGTCTTTACGATTGTACTAAAAACAGCTAGGATGATCATTGTATGGCTGTGAACATTTATCACACTTAATCCCTTGTTAAGATAAGAGCTTGTTTCGACAACCATAAAGACTGGTGATAAAGATAAAAGACTGCAATTTTCAGTGAGATTTCCACCTTTGTGGGTCATCCTCATTGTTTTTTTTACTTTGCAAAAAAAAACTTTTTCTCCAAGCAAAAAAGTCCTCGGTTCATGCGAGGACGTGCACAGGAAAATATTGGCTGAAAATAAATTGTGTTGATTTGTTTCATATCAATGCATAATGGATGTCATTAACCCACAAATGTGGTATATCAGAAAGCAATCGCTAGCAGCTATGCAAACAACTGGGAAAGCAGTGGTGGAGTAGGTGTTTATTGCTGCACTATTTATTTTACAATGCAGTTTTGTTTTAGAAGTTGGAAAGAGGTTTTAGGAGTAGGAGAGGAACACCGATGTTCCATAATAACACAGCTCTCAACACACAGCCGTTACTCAAGGCAAATATTTTCATTGACAATAGACATGAGTGCATGATTAAACCACAATTAGATTCATTTGACCCTCTGGTTGAGCCAGGCCTCAGCCTAAGGTGGGACACCACACTGAGGACACCGTTCATACACCCCTCCTCCCTCCTCTAAACTTGTTCCAAAGTCTGTGTGAACCCTGCAAGCTCCCTCCTCATTGATCTTTTGATAATTATGAATTATTACAGGCCGGGGTTTTGTTAGTAACTCTCTAATTTTGCAGATCATAATTGATCACAGGTGTGGTGTGGGGAGTGTTTTTGAAGTTCTCTTTTTTCTTTCTTCCATCTTCTTCTTCTTTGCTTTAGCAGTGAACCGAGGTCGTCTCCCAGGCAAGCCCCTGTTGGAGAGCTTCCCCTTTTCTTAATTCCAGGCGTTCCTTCTGTGTCTTAGACGAGTTGATGTCCTTTCATCCTCCTCGGTGGAAAGGAGGACACCGCTAGCGCACACTGTCAGTCCAGCTGGGATGTGGCGCAACTCGCTACATTCCTCGTGTTGCTCTGGTCACTCAGGGTGTGTGAACATGTGTGTGTGTGTGTGTGTGTGTGTGTGTGTGTGTGTGTGTGTGTGTGTGTGCTTCCCCTCAGCAGAGCCTCCACAGAGTCCTCACAGCCAAACCATTTTGGGAATGGCTGGAGAGGAGGGGATATTGGATTAGAAAAAGGCAAGGGATATAAATCTCTCACTGAGGCTCTCCAGTCTATCTCCTATCCAGAGGATTTATGATGTTTAACGGAGTCAAATAATAAAGAAGAGTGAAAAAAACAACTTATAAAATTGTGCTTTTTTTTCTTCTCTAAAACTCGCTGTGCTTGTGTCCATTTGAGCCCAGCACCTCACAGCTCTGCTGCCTGATTGATGGTGAAGCTTACGATTTGTGCACGCTGTTTTTTCCAGATGATCTTTGTGCTGCCGTGAACGCACACAAAAAGCAGGTGAGGGGAGGACGGGGAGGGGGCTTAATTGATAACCCCCCCAGTTAGATAAATGAGCGACCGCTCTGGGTGGTGAGCGGTGAGGTAACCAGCTCCTCCCTGGAACACATTTTGGCCAATTTATGTACAACTAAATCAATGGTAAGTATTTCCAGTTTACCGTTTAATTGCAGTCAGCTGGAACATGTTGCATTTTGACACGAGAGAGCAGGAGCACGCACACACACTCCCACACACTCGTGCAGAGGACATTCTGTGGGCAGTGTGAAGGTGCAGCAGGTGTGCTCATGCTGTAGTCTCTGGTCCAAGTCATTTCAGTGCCATGAGTCACTGGGACTCAGTCGTTCCATAAGTCCAGCTTTTTAATTCAGAGTGGGAACCACAGTCTGATGTTTTAATGACGGATTTGTATTCTCATATTTGTGCTTTCCGCTACTATAAGGGTTGTGTGATTGTAACAACTTTCAGATCGGCCGACCCTGGTTACTCAAAGTGATTGACAGGTGATCAGATTTAGTTAGCCCACAGGGAGCAGACATCCTGGTTAGTCAGGGATTGTCCCAGTTTCACAACTGGTGTCCAGAAAAATGTAGCCGTATTACAAATTCACCAGCAAATTGTTTGGCTGTATCAATGATTGATGACATTGATTTTTCCTCTGTTTATACTAAGACAATTTTAACAAACTTACTCGTAGATGTCATAAAGAAAATCTCCATTTAGAGACGTTTATAGTGAAACACCCAAATGCACCATGAAGTCCCTGTTGGCTCCCACATGTAATTCCATTTATTGAAATTCACTTACAAGAAGACAAAATACTCGGTACCAGTGTATTCTGGGAAAACAGGAGGATTTTTTTTGTTCTTTTTTTTTTTACCTGAAAAAGTGACCATGGTTTCTGGAAAGGCTCCAACACCAGTAAGCTATGCTATGCTGTCTTTGACATATTGTCATTGTGTTATTCCTTGGCCGTTCTGAAATCTAAAACGATTTGCTGGTGATTTTTTGATTTCAGCCTAAAACTGGGACAATCCTGGACAAACCAGGATGTCTGGTCACTGTAGGCCTATTACTACCAGGCTATCTGAAAATGGAAATGATCGCCCAACCCTAATGGCAGTGGCAAGAAAGACACAGGATTCAAAAAACTTTTACAATAGTCAAATTCAATGTGAGCAGCTGTGATCGGATAAATTGGAGCTTTGCTCCTGGACCTCACAATGAGGTATCTATTACACCAGCTACCAAATAAATGTTCTTTTAATTAGCCACATTTATCTTTTTTTCTATGTTTTGACAGAAACGCTTACATAAACACACATCAACAAAGGGAAACACACCAACAAAATTCATGGTCATTTTTATTTTTGACAGCGCCACTTGAAACAATAACAACTGTGACCCTGGTGCGGTATGTTTTGGTTGGTTATAGTTTACATTTGTACTTATAATTGTGCTTTTGTAGCACCTGCAGTGGTTTTAGGGTGGGATGGGGAAGGGGAAATTTAATAGTCAGCTATTGCCAATCATGTGCACATCATTACCGGAGTTGTGTTTTATTTTTTTCTCCTAAATGTTGCATAAGACTTCCCACAGCCTGAAATTGATTTGGATGCTAATGTTCTGTTTTTATTTGATCCAGTCGTAATCTTTCTAACTGCCTCCATCTAAATCAATATGGTATGCAGCTGGAAGCAAATTATTTTGTTGACAATGGTTGCTTGTAAGTTTGTCAGCGAGATCATTCTTGCGGAGCTGTGTGTGTGTGTTGTCTGTGTGGTAATCTGGCTAGTGTTTACAGCAGGCTGCTCTGCGGTCAGACAGCTGATCTTGGCCAGGAGAGAGCTAGCCTACAGGGACAGGCCGCGTTTGGTGTGGTGTGGGCAAACTCAGAGCGGCACAACATTAAAATTCTTGCTCGAACATAACGTTTTTGTCCTGTGAAGGGAGAGGGAGGGGAATGAGTGAGTGAGAGAAAGGAGAGAGGAGGGGAGGTAGGGGCAGATGTGATGAAACCCGTAGCCCCTCAGCTTTGTCGCCCCTACAGCAATTGTCGCACCACTTGCCTGTTCTCCATTATACCACATTTCCATGTAGTTTCCTGTCAGATATAAAAGGCTGGTGTGAATTTTACTAAACCTTAAACCACGTGTGTACATATTCCCCACCTGGCCTCGGCTAAAAACAGTCGGCGAGGTGGAATGTGAAAATGTCTGCTGAGGTGGGTGGGGAGATGATGTGTTACACCAAAGTGTTTCACAACAAACACTCTCACAGCCATCAGACTGTTAGCTGCAGGGCTGTTTGGGCTTCTTTACAATGTACAGGTGCTGAGGAGAGGGAAAAGGCGGCGGGCGGAGAGGTGAGGAGGAGGGCCTGTAGTGCCACAGACCAGGTCTGCCTGCTCGCCCCTGATGGCGTAATGGGAACTGCCAGCTGTGGGCTTAATTACAACATACAGTGGTGAAGGAGATTGGTCCTGTTTTTCTTCTGGGACACACAGCTTAACCGATGTGTAGAGTCCAATGTTTTTAGGGCAGATGAAGGGCATCGCTGAAGGTTCTGCATCAGTGGGAGGGGGGAAACCTGCCTTAGCTTATTCATCACGTGGAGCAATAACATACAGTCATCCATAAAGCATGGGAGTAAATCCACCATCATTTTCCCACCTTTTTTTATGTGGTTGTCTACTATTTTTTCCATCTGACTCATATAATAGGGAACTTATTATAAATACATTGGTGCTATTTGTACACACTTCTATACATGTAGTAAGGTGGTAGGTTGAGCAATGAGCTCATTTCAGAAATGTCTATGGGGTAAGCACAGGCCCGTCAAAGCATGTGAAATTCAAAGAAAAGTAAGAATAAGTGCTGTGATTCTGCTATTTATAATGTCACTAATACCACCAAACAAAAGATAAATCCCAGCCAAAGCAGTAACTTGTGTTTTATGTAAACAGGAAGATGATTAGCAGGTCCAAACTGTGTGAAATTAATGGGATTTTGCACGTACTGGTAAAACATTTTATGAAATAAGAAAAAGTGTTAATGCCAAGTACTCTTTATTAAACTCTCAGAAAGGGTATGTTTTCCTTACTGGATGCAACACACCCGTCACTTTTAATTTTGTCATGTTAAAAAGGCAACCTACAACTTTTTCCATCAATTTATTGGACTTTCTTTGAGTACAATAATTCATTTTAGGTTTCTCTGCAGCATCGCACTCAACCAATTTTTCTGGAAACTTTCAGGCAACTCTTACTATCAAGACTTTTTCCACCTTTGACCTCATTTATTGACCTTATTCTGCCGTTATTAAATCTTATATCACTTTCAGTCCTACAAGTTGTCAACCAATCAACCCTTTGCTTATGAAAATCTAGAAAATGAAAGCTCCACTGAATTCTTATCATTCTTCGAATTTTGTGTTTAACTTTAAGTGTTATTTCCAAGCAACAATATTTATCATGGTCACATTCTTTAACCAATGAATGTCTATGTCTATGTCATTGTCTAACAGTCAGGATTTGCACAGGCTGTAATATATCAAAAAATATGTTATACACATAAAAAGTTATATGCAGGAAATAAGAGTTTAATATGACTATTGTTAGGAACTATAAACAATCAGCATGGGGCGATACACATGCTTTTACCATCAACTGAGTTGATTTCCAGGTTGTGTTTTACCTTGTGACTGCATAAGCCAGCAGTGAGCGTAGCCCTTGGTGGTAATGTAGTGCTAGTGTAATGCATTGTGCTTGGCTGCCTCTTCTGAAACATTTCACTAATGGCATTAATGTTCTGAGTACTCTGGTCCTTAGCTGTGCCAACTAAGAGAGGAGGGGAAGCAGGGAGACGGAGAGGGGAGAAGTTGAGCAGCAGTTGAATCTAAGCAGATGGCACTTGTTTTACTTTCTGCCTGGCCATCTGGAGTTTACTTAAACTGATGACTTCATCATCAAACACTGGCCCACCAGCCAACTATGGCACTCAGCACACACGTATACACACACTTAGAGAATACAACAGCAGCCACGGAGTGTGTTATGGTGAGGTGCTCGAGAAGTGTATGCATGTGTACAGTGTGTGTGTCTGGTTCTATTTGGCATGGATTGCCTTGCAAATACACACAAATGTGTTTATAAGTACCAGGCCTGTAAAAATGTCATCCCTCTGTCTCTTCAGTCCTCATTCAGAGTGACATAATACTGGCCTCAAGGATGCCATCATTAATCTAAATGTCCCTTGGCATTTTCTAACTCCTCTGTCAACTACATAAAAACTTTAATCACCACAGTCACGGAGGACTGATCCCTGTCCCAGCGCCACAGTCTCCAGGAGAAAGTCAAGAGCAATCAGCTGACTTCATTTACTTGGAAAAGCCAGTTTGTGACACCTGCGCGAAGAGACGTAAGCACTGTAAATGTACAAAAGCAGTGCAAAACCACCCATAAAGCCACAGATTTTCCCTAACAAGTTCATAAAACCTGACTGATGTTAAGAATAACCACCTCAAGTAGGTGATGTACTTTTTCCAAAACACAACCGTGAGATTTGTTCCACACCAGAGTCAGATGTGGACTTAAGTCGTTGGAATTTGAACTACAGCCAGCTCGAGTCACAGTTTCGATGACTTGCAATTAGACTTGAAAGATAACAAATGAGTTGAGACTTATGACTTGAATTGAGAGGTGTGTGTATGGATTATGTTACCTGTATGTAAATGCACACTGGGAATGGCATTGTAATGACAGGATGACTAACACTAGTTACCCTGTCCTAACAAATGTTTACATGATGCTAAGCTAATGTTAGCCAAATACAATCTGTTCTCTTGCAGCTTTTTAGCTAACTAATAACTTATTAAACAAAGGGGCAGAATTCAGTGAACGATAACGTTAAATGTTAATCTCGAAATGAAGTAACAACTCAATCTTGATTTGATTTGATCTGATCTTGGGGCTTGCGTCGTATGTCTGATGTTAATTCACTTGATTCTTTAATCCCAAAGAACAAGTTTATCCTGCCTTTATTATACAGTTTAAATGCAGAATAGATGATTTGGGTCTTGTTTTGGGTTAAGTTTAAGTTGTGCTGTTATCACATTTTTCTAACAAGTAAGACCCAGGGTTGAATGAATTCCTGCCTTTGGCTCACTGAGCTCTTAGGATCACAAGGGGTCACAACATTGTAGCATGCAACACAAGGATCTGCTTTGATTGCCTTATATCCATTAATGTTAGTTTACTCACTCAAAAAACATCTACACATATAATTTGCTTAGTGTAAGCCAATGTGGAAGAAAACCAAAGAAGTCCTTGAGACATAGTTGGATGAAACTGCTGTCTACCGAGGGTCGCTGCCAAATGGCTTCCCATAATAAGGCAGAGAACAAAGAGGAAAACAAAGGACATGGAGATTCCTCTGTTCTTCTTTCTGGTGTTTTATAGACTAGCTGCAAGGCTAATGCTCAAATCCAAGCAAAGAGGAATCTGTTTGTTGTGGTCATGGGCTTCTCAGGTTAAAGACATGATTACTATTCAAAGTTGTGCTTCTGTTTAATTGTTGTGCATATTGCAGATTTGTTAGTACTAAATAATAAATAATAGATTTCAGAGAATTGCAGTGAATGTATTCACTTACAAGGCATAGGGAAGAGAGGAACTGTTTGGGGGAAGCTTCAAGCTTTGTTTTGTTAATCTACAAGGCTGTTGCTGATTTGTTAATACATTTGAAGGTCATCACAGTAGTGCCAATGTACTGATTAAAGTCATTTTGTTCTTGCTAACATTTCAGCATTGTAAAAAAATATCCTATTATACAGAGTTAAAGTTGTAAATATATAAACAGGAGGTTGTTATTTTGGTTACATCTTTTTTACAAGTCATTGCCATTGAGCTTTTTCATTGTACATCCCAGGAATTATATGACACATAGTTCTGTGCTATTTTGAGAAAAATATCACATCAAATGTAAATCCTAGTTGTATATAACAATATAACA